>CM021100.1:621275629-621399497 GCA_007115665.2 Sequoiadendron giganteum
TTTGTTCTTTTTAAAACCCAAAAGAAGAATTAGTGTTTTCTAAGGCATGAAAGTAAACAAATTCCTTTTAAAACAGAATGAAAGATCCTCTAAAAGCGTTAAACAAAACTATAGTGTTTAAAAACCCTTTGTGTGTGACAAAAATGATGCCATGATGAACCTCCTATTTTGCTTTCTCCCTTGTTCTAACTTGAAAAATGACAAAAACCAGAGAGTACAAAAATAACAAACAGACCAATAGTTAAAAAATCTAAAAATTCAAAAGGCACATGTTAAAATTTGAATTCTGACTATTTTCCATGATGCAGTTTGGAACAGAGGCAACACTATATAGCATCGTGTGTTTGACTGGGTGCGACGCTTTGCAAAAATAGAGAGCGTAGGTGCGACAAAGTTTTGCAGGTGATGCACTTTGCAACTTAAAATCTGCGGCCGAGTTTGGGAATTTTGAAAATTTTTGAGCGGGAAAGCGGGTGCAACATTGTTTGGAAAAAATGCAGTGCGATATAGCACCGCGCTTGTAAATGTGGCGCAATAAAAAGCCGTGGGATTGGGTGCGGCTGAGTTTGGAACTGTGGACTCATGACAGAGTTTGAAGTTTTGAAAATCCTGACATGGGAAGAAAATGCGGCGTAGTTTGGGTTATCAATGGTGCAATATAGCACCATTTGCAAATGCGGCGCAATATAGAGCTGCAGGCCTGTAACCTGCAAAGAAAAAAAAATGCGGAATTTTTAAGAAAACGTGATTAAAAATTGCTCAAGCCCTCCTTCTAGCGCAAAAATGTGAACCCCTAAACCTACAATTGCGCAAAAATAACAATCAAATCAAGATTTTAGATCATATGCAAGAAAAAATGAAGGATTCCCCATGAAATCCATCTACTAAAACTTAAAATAGGAAAGGTGAAGAACAAAATATAAAAATGCATGTAAATCCTAATTAAGTGAGAAAACTTGTAAGGCCTTGCCACACAGCCCTAAAGGATGTTGCAAACAACTACTTAAACAGGCTAATTTTTTTTTGTTTAAGTATGATTAATATACAAGTTCGCTTCCCAATGCAAACATCCCCTAAGGTTACGAGACTGAGAAAACATAACAACCCACAACAACAACATGAATATAAACCATGTCATTTAATTACTAAATCAATTAAACACATGCATTCCAAAAGATAATTACATCAAGCATAAAGATAACTTTCAATTCAATTTAATCCATTCATTAATAAGGTTACATCACTCATTCCCCGAATGAGGTAAGTCCAATAAATAGGATTACAATTACAAAATCCACCTCGATAACAAGAGGGGTAAATAATACAAGATCAACTGAAATGGAATAAACCAAGAACTGATACTGAAACCAACGAGCTCTCCAACTGGAAATCTCATCCACATGAACATGAAGATAGAACCCAACGGATTTAGGTGCATGCCACCCAACCAAGTGGAACCCAAAGGCCCAACCCCCATGCTAGGAGATAGTAACCAGGAATCCTAGCCAAGACCATCTACCTCTATACACTGGCTAAATCATCACTGAACCAAACTGACACAACCAACCATAGGAACAATGCAAGTACAACTCAAGAGCATCACGAGTACAACACCAGTACCACATAAGCACATCACAAGCACAACTCAAGATCATCACATGTACAACATAAGAATAACTCTACATGGTCACATTGCTTCTAGAAATAAAGCAGTTCCAATATGTTATGAGAATGATAAACATAGAAATATACACCAACCATGGTCACATCAAGTATGTTACGGAAACCATACCCACAAGATCGAATACCAACGATGGTCACAACAGATATGTTATAGAAACCATACCCACAAAACAAGTACATGAGTTACCCACTGCGGATCGTCAAGATCGCAACCTCAACCGATCCTCAGCCCTCATACATACTAAAGTGAAAACAAATACTGACTGTTGTCCTAGACAGAGTGTCATCACACAACTCATCATGGGTTATCCTCTTGGATTCTTCCTGGGCTCCGGCCCCCACTAAGGGTTATCCTGGTGGCCTCTACCAAGCTCCTGACCCCCATACTCACTCATGCGGAATCAAATACCTTTCATACAGATAAGATAGATGACCTTGCCATTCCAGGCCTTCCCACCCATCCCAAGTCTAAACAAGCCCTTGTATCTATGAGTGAGGCATAATTATCTTAATTAGTGAGAAGTTAGTCCTAAGCTTCTAAGTATTGTTTTAGTTATCACTTGATTAACCAACTTACAATGAGTTATCCTGGCACCACTTCGTGTGCCGGCCCCCGTTACAAGCCACTCTTCTGCTGGACAACACACACACACCATCCAAACATCAATGAAACCAAGGTGCAACAAACAAGATAACACGTCCACTCCTTTCTCAGGAGGCCACAAAGATGAACCCATCTCGAAGCACTAGAGGTAACATCAATAACAAGATCGCTCCCGACAAGGAGGCACACATTACAAAATCCACTCCTTTCTCAAGAGGCAACAAAGATAAAACCATCTCCAAACACTGGAGGTAACAACAATAACAGAACCACTCCTGACAAGGAGGCATACATTACAAAATCCAATCCTTTCTCAGGAGGCAACAAAACATTCCCATTCGTGGAAACTGGGTAAACACTGACCATACCCCATGCATTACCCAAGGAAATAACAAACGGTCGTCATTACAAAATGACAACCCCCAACCTCTAGGGTCCTCTGGAAGACTTACATTTTAACGACACATAGCCCATTCCCCAAAACATGAACATAGAGGAAGTAACCACGAAGGCAAGTTGCGAGGAATTAAACTAATTTTGGATTTACTAAATTCATTTCCCTTATTAACATCAGTAATCTATTGCTCAATAAAACTGATTTAAACATACGTCTCTTTCAGACAAGATGAAATTTAAACCAACACTTAGATACCTAATTGCCTTGAATAATCAAATAAGCATTTACATCTATGAATCAAAACTTATCATTTGAAATAGCCATTTGTCCTTTCGAAAATAAATCACTTTTAAAATCGATTAATCTTGCTGTAAAACTCAATATTTAATTCTCTAATAGCTTTTAAATAATCATAAAATAAACATTTACTTATGCAATTCAGAACATAACCTTTTAAAAATAACTTTTTGTCCTTACAAAATAAATCTTTTCTCAAAAGATGACTAATCTTGCTATTAAAACATATTACTTTTAGATCCAAGGCATATCGTTTTAAACTAAATAATAGTTCCTTCTACTCGACATAACCATTTTAAAATACTTAACTCATCTTAATAAACATGTTATTTAAAATCAAAATTACCGTTTTCATCAAAATATATCCTTTTTAAAAAGACTTCATTAATTCGACTATAACATGTTAATTTAAAATTCTCCAATTAAATTTAAAACATACCAATATTTAAATCCCCAACTCATTATATATATATATATATATATATATATATATATATTTAAATAATTAAATCATCATTTAAAGTAATTAATAAACCATGCCATTATTTGAATTGACAGTCTAATATAAATATTTAAATCATCATTTAAACATTTAAAATTTCCTCCATTACCTTTAAATATACTTTAATAAAAAAAAGAACCATTAAATATATATATTTAATATGTAAACTTAAAATTATAATATTAAATATTTTAATATTATAAAATATAATATTAAATATTTTAATATTATAAAATATAATATTAAATATTATTTTTAAATATTTAAATATTATAAATTATAATATATAAAATATAAAATATTTTCTTTCAAAATTTCGCAAGGTACACCTTCACTCACACATTCCAAGACATCATAATTCACTTAAAACTTTCAAAATTTTCCAACTTTTTAAATGGCCAATAACCAAAAATTTCTTCAAAATACCATTAGAATAGTTTGAAATTTCTTCAAATTTTAAATTTCAAAAACCAAAAATTCTAGCAATACTTGGTTCTAACTCGAAAATTAATAGGGATAATTCTATCCCCGCATTAAAATTCATCATAAAACATGCACAATTTCAATTTTTCTAATTTTATTTTACATTGGAAAACCATAAATTCCCAAAAACTCCATTGATGAAAAGCTTCAAATTTTAAAGTTTCAATTTCAATTTTCTAAAAATACCCTTTGGCTCTAAATATGCCCAATAACACACTTTTAATGTCAATTTCACTTTTCAATGATTTTGAAAAAAAATTGCCATGATGAGGGCACAAATTGACATTTTCCAAAAAAATCACAAAACAATTTAAATGAACTAATTTTGCTCAATTTGAAATCTAAATGGGAAGTCCTATGCTCCCTTAAGGGTGAGCATGACCTCTAAATGACAAAACACAATCAAAGGGAGAAAAAAAATGAACTTACCTCAATTTTGTTGCCACACACAATCACACAAAGCTTGGAAAACACAAAGACAGATGAAGAATCCAGACACCCGAGCAATCCTCCACCCATTCCTATCCAATCCAAAACAAATCCCATCTCTTTCCATCCACAAATGCATCCAATTCCCATTTTTAAAGAAAATGACAAGGAGAGGGTTTTAGAGCAAAAATCCTCCAAAATGAACAACTTTTCCTTTTTTCTAAAAACAAAACAGAAAATATATTAAATATCTCTAATTTCAAAAAAAAATTGCATTTAAAATTTTCAAAAATGAAATTAAAACCCTTTTTTCAATTTTCAAACTTAATTTCAATTCAAAATATCTATTAATTTCCAAAATGAATAACTTAATTCAAATCAACACAATTAATTTAATTAATCAATAAAATAAATCTAATCCAATATTAAATTATTTTATTAATTAAATTAAATTAATTAATAAATTAAATAACATTTTTCACATTATAACCAGATTAATTTAATCAACAACTTAAATACATAAAGTCATTTAATTACCCTTTTCAACTTGCAATTAAATAAAATCCTAACAATTTAAACAGTATTAAAACAACTGAACCAGACTAAAACCGACGACACACTTATGACTAGGGTGATGACTTGACATGAGAAACCTAGCTACTATCTCCCAATCGAATATTGTTGGGCATTGGACATGCTCAATTTTGTGAAACCAGGTGCAGTCGATGTCCTGTACCTGTCACCCTGAAAATCAAGTAAACCACAACATATAATATGAACAACATAAAATACACACCGTGAAGAGGAAATCACGGGATCGTAGGGCACTCGCAAGTGAGTGATGTGATCCGTCCCCTTCACCAGTACAATATTACCGATTGATGAATCTAACATCATTAATATGATAAAAAAGCATTAACATCATTAATTCAATTATCCACTATGCTAATCCAAAAGCATGACATAATGATAACATCATAATCAAATACCATCACAATAAAATATAACATTTGCATCACTTACAGATAACGATCAAACAACGACTGAGTTCTAAGCCAAAACACTTAATAGAAAAATAAGATATAACCAACAAAACACTATTCAATCAATAGAGCAAAACGAAGGGGTCTTACATCCTCCCCCACTAGGGTCAGGCTTACTCTTGGAAGCCTGCAACTACCCCTAGTGCAAACTCCATACAATCACATAAAACCAAGGGTTCCAAACTGAACCACTCCATTCCTCAACACATAAACAACAACAACCCGTGCCGTACACAACTCAACCAAAAAACATTATCAATCCAACCAAGACAACATGGTGAAGCAACCACTTGCCAAGACTCCAAAAATGCATATCCAAGGATTATCACCCATACTACACATATGTACCAATACACATTACTCAGAAAGCAACATACCAACTCATGATAGAAGGATCCATGAACCAAGAACAGCTAACCAACTCAAATAAATCCAACAAGACCACAATGACCTGTCTCTTGCTGTATAAGGTGATCAACCTCCAAGAGATAGTCATCACAACAAAGGTGGATAGTGGGTCCTAGTTGCAAAACAACCCCACATACCCCCATCCTCAATGTTTCTTGCATCTACTTCCTCGTACACACTCACCAAGTTCGTATCATACATCCTTGGAGACAAATTACAATACAACAGACAACCGAAATTGAAAACAACAAAGATAACTAGCTTAGCCACCAAGTTCATAAAGAAGAAAAAATTAAAGTTCCATTTCAACAATAAAGAAATAAATGTGCACAATTTTCAACACTGAATCAAATATATAACCACTAGGGTTACAAGAAAATAAGATCACAAGTTGTGGCTAAACCTTCACAATCAAATATAACCAAGTGTCAGCCCTCACCATCAATTGAAAAGAAATTTCACAATCTTCAAAATTTCACTATACAACAACTGTGTGACTAGTTACTAGCCACAAAACGAGGAAGGAGGAAACAATGTCCGACTAGACTGATAACAACCCTCATGTGATGCAGAATGATCACGCAATCCACATGACCTAGAGTGTATCCACGACTCTCAAACAAGATACAATTGCTGGTTTCTTACATTTACAAGGGTACAACTACATACATAATCCCATATGAACATCCAATTCCATAACCCATGGGATACGTATGGAAAATTCCTAACCAAAAACTTTTATCAGGTTTCTTTCACGCTACTCTTTTCCACAAAGTACATCATGCTAGAGTAGAAGCCATGAACATGTGATCACTTAACCATCCCACTAACAATTCACAGGGACAACACAGTGGGAAAAAATGTACCCAGAGAACCCAGTGTTTAAACCTAGGCTTTGATACCATGTGTAACGCCTTGCCACACAACCCTAAAGGATGTTGCAAACAACTACTTAAACAGGCTAATTTTTTTTTGTTTAAGTATGATTAATATACAAGTTTGCTTCCCAATGCAAACATCCCCTAAGGTTACGAGACTGAGAAAACATAACAACCCACAACAACAACATGAATATAAACCATGTCATTTAATTACTAAATCAATTAAACACATGCATTCCAAAAGATAATTACATCAAACATAAAGATAACTTTCAATTCAATTTAATCCATTCATTAATAAGGTTACATCACTCATTCCCCGAATGAGGTAAGTCCAATAAATAGGATTACAATTACAAAATCCACCTCGATAACAAGAGGGGTAAATAATACAAGATCAATTGAAATGGAATAAACCAAGAACTGATACTGAAACCAACGAGCTCTCCAACTGGAATTCTCATCCACATGAACATGAAGATAGAACCCAACGGATTTAGGTGCACACCACCCAATCAAGTGGAACCCAAAGGCCCACCCCCCATGCTAGGAGATAGTAACCAGGAATCCTAGCCAAGACCATCTACCTCTAGACACTGGCTAAATCATCACTGAACCAAACTGACACAACCAACCATAGGAACAATGCAAGTACAACTCAAGAGCATCACGAGTACAACACCAGTACCACATAAGCACATCACAAGTACAACTCAAGATCATCACATGTAAAACATAAGAATAACTCTACATGGTCACATTGCTTCCAGAAATAAAGCAGTTCCAATATGTTATGAGAACCATACACACAGAAACATACACCAACCATGGTCACATCAAGTATGTTACAGAAACCATACCCACAAGATCGAATACCAACGATGGTCACAATAGGTATGTTAAAGAAACCATACCCACAAAACAAGTACATTAGTTACCCATTACGGATCGTCAAGATGGTAACCTCAACCGATCCTCGGCCCTCATACATACTAAAGTGAAAACAAATACTGACTGTTGTCCTAGACAAAGTGTCATCACACAACTCATCATGGGTTATCCTTTGGGATTCTTCCTAGGCTCCGGCCCCCACTAAGGGTTATCCTGGTGGCCTCTATCGAACTCCCGGCCCCCATACTCACTCATGTGGAATCAAATACCTTTCATACAGACAAGATAGATGACCTTGCCATTCCAGGCCTTCCCACCCATCCCAAGTCTAAACAAGCCCTTGTATCTATGAGTGAGGCATAATTATCTTAATTAGTGAGAAGTTAGTCCTAAGTTTCTAAGTATTGTTTTAGTTATCACTTGATTAACCAACTTACAACGAGTTATCTTGGCACCACTTCGTGTGCTGGCCCCCATTACAAGCCACTCTTCTACTGGACAACACACACACACCATCCAAACATCAATGGAACCAAGGTGCAACAAACAAGATAACACGTCCACTCCTTTCTCAAGAGGCGACAAAGATGAACCCATCTCGAAGCACTAGAGGTAACATCAATAACAAGACCGCTCCTGACAAGGAGGCACACATTACAAAATCCACTCCTTTCTCAAGAGGTAACAAAGATAAACCATCTCCAAACACTGGAGGTAACAACAATAATAGAACCGCTCCTGACAAGGAGGCATACATTACAAAATCCACTCCTTTCTCAGGAGGCAACAAAACATTCCCATTCGTGGAAACCGGGTAAACACTGACCATACCCCATGCATTACCCAAGGAAATAACAAACGGTTGTCATTACAAAATGACCACCCCCAACCTCTAGGCTCCTCTGGAAGACTTACATTTTAACGACACATAGCCCATTCCCCAAAATATGAACATAGAGGAAGTAACCACGAAGGCAAGTTGCGAGGAATTAAACTAATTTTGGATTTACTAAATTCATTTCCCTTATTAACATCAGTAATCTATTGGTCAATAAAACTGATATAAACATACGTCTCTTTCAGACAAGATGAAATTTAAACTAACACTTAAATACCTAATTGCCTTGAATAATCAAATAAGCATTTACATCTACGAATCAAAACTTATCATTTGAAATAGCCATTTGTCCTTTCAAAAATAAATCACTTTTAAAATCGATTAATCTTGCTGTAAAACTCAATATTTAATTCTCTAATAGCTTTTAAATAATCATAAAATACACATTTACTTATGCAATTCAGAACATAACCTTTTAAAAACAACTTTCTGTCCTTACAAAATAAATCTTTTCTCAAAAGATGACTAATCTTGCTATTAAAACATATTACTTTTAGATCTAAGGCATATCGTTTTAAACTAAATAACAGTTCCTTCTGCTCGACATAACCATTTTAAAATACTTAACTCATCTTAATAAACATGTGATTTAAAATCAAAATTACTGTTTTCATCAAAATATATCCTTTTTAAGAAGACTTCATTAATTCGACTATAACATGTTAATTTAAAATTCTCCAATTAAATTTAAAACATACCAATATTTAAATCCCCAACTCATCTTATATATATATATATATATTTAAATAATTAAATCATCATTTAAAGTAATTAATAAACCATGCGATTATTTGAATCGACAATTTAATATAAATATTTGAATAATCATTTAAACATTTAAAATTTCTCCAATTTCATTTAAAACATTTAAAATTTCCTCCATTACCTTTAAATATACTATCATAAAAAAAATAACCATTATATATATATATATATATTTAATATGTAAACTTAAAATTTTAATATTAAATATTATATATATATTTAATATGTAAACTTAAAATTTTAATATTAAATATTTTAATATTATAAAATATAATATTAAATATTTTAATATTATAAAATATAATATTAAATATTATTTTTAAATATTTAAATATTATAAATTATAATATATAAAATATAAAATATTTTCTTTCAAAATTTCACAAGGTACACCTTCACTCACACATTCCAAGACATCATAATTCACTTAAAACTTTCAAAATTTTCCAACTTTTTAAATGGTCAATAACCAAAAATTTCTTCAAAACACCATTAAAATAGCTTGAAATTTCTTCAAATTTTAAATTTCAAAAACCAAAAATTCTAGCAATACTTGGTTCTAACTCGAAAATTAATAGGGATAATTCTATCCCCGCATTAAAATTCATCATAAAACATGCACAATTTCAATTTTTCTAATTTTATTTTACATTGGAAAACCATAAATTCCCAAAAACTCCATTGATGAAAAGTTTCAAATTTTAAAGTTTCAATTTCAATTTTCTAAAAATACCCGTTGGCTCTAAATATGCCCAATAACACACTTTTAACGTCAATTTCACTTTTCAATGATTTTGAAAAAAATTGCCATGATGAGGGCACAAATTGACATTTTCCAAAAAAATCATAAAACAATTTAAATGAACTAATTTTGCTCAATTGAAAATCTAAATGGGAAGTCCTATGCTCCCTTAAGGGTGAGCATGACCTCTAAATGACAAAACACAATGAAAAGGAGAAGAAAAAATGAACTTACCTCAATTTTGTTGCCACACACAATCACACAAAGCTTGGAAAACACAAAGACAGATGAAGAATCCAGACACCCGAGCAATCCTCCACCCATTCCTATCCAATCCAAAACAAATCCCATCTCTTTCCATCCACAAATGCATCCAATTCCCATTTTTAAAGAAAATGACAAGGAGAGGGTTTTAGAGCAAAAATCCTCCAAAATGAACAACTTTTCCTTTTTTCTAAAAACAAAACAGAAAATATATTAAATATCTCTAATTTCAAAAAAAAATTGCATTTAAAATTTTCAAAAATGAAATTAAAACCCTTTTTTCAATTTTCAAACTTAATTTCAATTCAAAATATCTATTAATTTCCAAAATGAATAACTTAATTCAAATCAACACAATTAATTTAATTAATCAATAAAATAAATCTAATCCAAGATTAAATTAAATTAATTAATAAATTAAATAACATTTTTCACATTATAACCAGAGTAATTTAATCAACAACTTAAATACATAAAGTCATTTAATTACCCTTTTCAACTTGCAATTAAATAAAATCCTGACAATTTAAACAGTATTAAAACAACTGAACTAGACTAAAACCGACGACACACTTATGACTAGGGTGATGACTTGACACGAGAAACCTAGCTACTATCTCCCAATCGAATATCATTGGGCATTGGACATGCTCAAACCTATGAAACCAGGTGGAGTCGATGTCTTGTACCTGTCAACCTGAAAATCAAGTAAACCACAACATATAATATGAACAACATAAAATAGACACCGTGAAGAGGAAATCACGGGATCGTAGGGCACTCGCAAGCGAGTGATGCGATCCGTCCCCTTCACCAATACAATATTACTGACTGATGAATCTAACATCATTAATTCAATTATCCACTATGCTAATCCAAAAGCATGACATAATGATAACATCATAATCAAATACCATCACAATAAAATATAACATTTGCATCACTTATAGATAACGATCAAACAACGACTGAGTTCTAAGCCAAAACACTTAACAAAAAAATAAGATATAACCAACAGAACACTATTCAATCAATAGAGCAAAACGAAGGGGTCTTACAAAACTTGTGATCCCATGGGGGAATTGGTGCCAATTGATATGTCGAAATTGGCCCTTTCCCAACTCCTAAATTGAAATGTTGATGATGATGGATTGATCAAATCTCCTCAATGAGATTTGAGCATAACCTAGCTATGGAATTGTGAAAATGATGAATATATGGAATGATGTGCTCAAAATTAGCTCTCAATGTCAAGAGAGTAACTTTGCATGAGATTGTGGATGTTGAATGAGGAGAGAAGCCTCCAATTTATAGATTTGAATTTGGAAGAAAGAGCAAGATTTGAGCAATGTGGGACTAAATTTCACCCAATGGTTGAATGCCACTTGTCAAGGTGTGAATGGTTGAGGAATGAGCACATTTTGGTCAATGTGCATGATAAATGCTATGAGATTCAAATTTGAAATTTAAATGTGACATGTTGGAGGGAGAAGGAAATGGAGTTAATGCCACTTGGCTCAATGCACAAGGACATGTAAGAGGAGTGAATGCTTTGTTGGAAGGACAAAGCCCATTTGGACTTTTTGAATTCAAACTTGAGGGAATATTCCTTTTTTATGCCATGTGAGGGAAAATAGAGATTTAATAAATGAATTAAATCTATTTTCTTGTGCAAGTTGCATTTTCTAGAGGATTTTAGTGATAGGGATTAACTTAATCAAGATTTTGATTAATTTAATGAGAGATTAGTTGATTTGAAATTTTTGATTTAAATTGATGAATTGATTTAAATCAGAATTAAGAGGAAATGATTAATTAAATAAGTGATTTTTATTTATTTAACTAAGGAGGATAGCATTAGATTAAATCAAATAAGATTTAATTTATTTAATTTAATAAGAGGACTGCAGAGACTTTTAATCAAATAAAATGATTTATTTGATTAAACAGAGACAAGGTTAATTAAATTAAATTGATTAATTTAACCAATGAAGGATCAAGACTTAATCAAATAAATAATGATTTATTTAATTAAGAGACAAAATGTGATGATAATCTGAGAGTGTGATTCAGGAAGAAATGTCATTAGTAGTCAGGATCAAGTGTGCCGAATCGAATTGTACATTTTCCATGTCTACAAGTTCAATGCAACATTTAAAACTAGGCCCTGAGACCTAGGTTGGGCGTATGAGTCCCAAAATCCCTAGATTTGGAAACATAGCCAAAAAAATTAGATTATGATTTTTCGGTTGTTAAGTGTCAAGATTATCCTCAGAAAAATACATTCAATTAGGCTTGTGGAGGCAAAATAGGACCAATTAAGGCATAAATAAACCTAATTTCAAGAGGAGGACCTAAAACAACATGAAAATGTATAGGGATACATTTTTCTATATTACATTTAGCCCCCACTTTAGTGAGAGGATGACCTTGCATTAAACTCACACTAAAGTAGAAAAAATTTCATCAAGAGGGGTCTAAGTGTACCAATGCTAGTGAGACATGATGACAATGATGAAGAGGGATAATCAAGTCCCCGGGATCAAGATCCTATAACAAACCAACATAGTCACAAAATAACAAACATGTGAATAATGTATGAAGCAACAACAAGGTACAAGCATACACTGCCAAAGACATAAAGAAGAAAGAAAAACAAAAATGTGGGTGGATCAAGCCTCGATTGTTTGTCCAACACAATGTGGATCAAGCTTTAGCTATTTTTCCAAAATGTTTACAAGTGGAACATGATTTCCTCCATGCAAACAAAATACATACTCACATGAGCTAGTGGAATTCGATATTCATTAGGTGAGGCCCCAAAAAAGTGAGACACATATGCACATAGCCAGTATGCACCCAAATAGACAAGAAAGTGGCTATGGGAAAGCCATGCCTATGGTTGGCTCCCATATGCACTAACCATACAAAAGCTATACCTCTTGATAAATTTTGTAAGGTGCCACACAACACGAATGACATAATCAATGAGGCAAGAAAAACTTCATATGCCAACACCCATGAATAGATAGAATGGATACACAAAGAAGAAAAGTGTGCTATACAAGGTGGCCATATATTAGTTATTGTAAATGCAAAATAGTATAAGGTACATTCAAAAGGGTTTTGATTAGTTCATGTAAGGTCTCAACTTAGGCAACATCGTGCCTAATGTCTTCAAGAGAGGACGAATCAAAGAATAGAAGAATATCAACTTAGGGAATGCAATTGTGTTGCCAAAAAGTATAGTCTTTGACACTTTTCGCTCATTTGGGCCTTTTCCTATGGATTTTGGACCTTTTTGGACCTCTTTTTACCCCTTTCCAAGCCTTGTTTCAAAGTTTCATAAGGTGTTGTAAAATATTTTCACACTTTCCTAGGATTTTCATCACTTAATCAACCCTTTCTTATGTTATAATGACCCCTTAATTCACATACATGCCTTACCTTAGTGTGTTTCATGAGACAATCTCGAAAAAATCATTAACAACATTCTAATTCTCGACAAGAAATGAAAAATTCCGAGGTGGACTAGGTCGCCACCTTGGGTGACCTAGTCCCATGTGGCATAAAAATTAAAATTAACTTAAATTTCTTTTGAGATTTTGTCTCTAAAACCTTAAAGTTAGCCTATATGGTGTTATTTCGATAAAATTAGCGCATAAATTCTATAAATAAGGGTTTTTCCCCTCATTTTGCATCTCCTAAGTCTCATTTTTCTCCATCCCATCCACTCACTCAATCTTCTCAAGCACTCATCCATTTTTTCTTCTCAAGCAAGCTAGGGTTTCTGCATACTAAGTCATCAAGACATCTCTCCAAGGAATTCAAGGGTCAAATCTTTGCTGCAACTCAAGATATCTCATCATGAAAAGGTAATAAGTCCATTTAATTTAAATTTCATACTTTCTTACTTTGTTTCATCATTTGATTTAATTATCTAAAAGGGGTTTGACCAAGGAAAACCCCCAATCCCTAACAATCAACATTTCGTTCTCTCTCTCTTTGTGTGTTTGTAGATCTAGGTATCTTCACGGAAGCTTGGACATCATTGGAGAGTAGATTGAAATCTTGTTGAAGACACCTCCTTGTTGGCTAACAAAAAACATCCATTAAGAGTCTCTTACAGGCTGAGAATCAAAGTTTCAGATCCAGGTACCTCAAGAAGCAGAAAGTGTAGATCGAGACCTCGAGATTCCACTTTCAGACTTCCCGAAAGGCTAAAAGGGACTAGGTCACCATTAGTGGCAACCTAGTCTCACCATACATGCATTTTAGCGTTTTCTATAGATTTGAGTACCCTTTTGGCAAAAATGGGTTCCGATAGATTTTCACAGAAAGAGGACTAGGTAGCCCAGAATGGTGTAAATATCCCAGTGGGCCTCTGCATCAGATTCTTCAAGTTTTCAGACCTTCATGCCATCCCCTTTCAGCCTCTAGGTGAAAACCTTTAGTTTCATAAGTTTTTGTTACATTTTTTTTACATTTCTTAGTTCATTTACATATCATAGTGTGTTTTCCAGCATAGTTGCATTCTTTAGATTTTACATTACTAGTTAGTTTCTATTTTCCATTTCCATCATTTAGGAAATTCCACACAAATCACTTTAAGCCCCTAACCCTCCTCTTTGAATGTAACATATGCATTTTTGTAGCCCTCTCTACCCCCTTAGGTGAAAAACCCTAGATGTTTTAGAGACCCTAATTGGGTACCAAATATTCATTAAACTTGGTGAAATCGACATCCAACACCCTCTTTTCTAATTTAGAGTCCTTCTCCATCCTAGGTTTGCATTGCATTGCATTTTGCATTGTATAATTTGCATTCTAGGGTTTTAGGGCATAAATTTACATTCCAATAGTTTGCATTCAATAGATAGTTTATTTAATTAGTTTCCAACATTTAGGGCACCTCAAACCCCATTAACCCCTTATCTTTGAATGTAACCCATGCATTTTGGTATCCCTCTCTATCATCTAAGGTGAAAAAACCTATAAGTGTTAGAGAACCTAAGTGGGTACCAAAATATTGGTTACATTTTGGTGAACCTAACTTCCAACACCCTCTTTTTTGATTTAGAGTCCTTCTCCATCCTAGGTTTGCATTGTATAATTTGAATTCTAGGGATTTAAACTTTGCATTAGTGAAAAGTGCATCTAGGTTGCATCTTAAAACATTAAACATTTCTAAAATCTTGGATTTTTATGTTAGGTCTACATCACCTCATACATAAACCACCTCAATCCATCCAAAAAATCTATAAAATCTCAAAAACATCACTAGGAGGACTAAGTTGCCACTCTGGGCGACCTAGTCCCTTTAGGCCCTCGAAACTATCCTTTACAGAGCTAAAAAAATTGTTTTTAGGCTTCTATTTTCTCCTAGCATCTATTTGTACCAATTGGTTGTGTTTATATAGCATGCATTTCATTAAATCTAGGCATAAATTAGCTCATTTCATGCATTGCACATTTTCCATTTTTCATTTCCAACATTTTAGTTTCAGATCATGGCATAGTGTAATCAGTAATTTACCTTCTTTGACATCTCAAACTTGCATTTCATCCTGTGTATTTACATTTCATTTTAAGTTTACATAGCTTTTGTTACATTTTCAATAGAAATAATGGTACTTGTGGATAGCATTAGATTATTTTCATTTTTTGCATTAGTTCCTAAATCATTTAAATCCAAAAATGAAAACAACACTTTAACAACATCACATGCACCCACTCACAAAATTAGCAATAGCGAGCCATTTAGTAGCGATGAATTAGACATGTTAGATGAAGCCCTTGTGGACTTAATCTCTTCTAGCTCATCCACTTAAGATTTGATTGATGAGGATACAAACATTGATAATCATGATAATCATAATTGTTCTTCTCCTGATATCTCTCCCATTGGTGATGAAGGTATCTTGCTGCGAGAAGACACAATCATTGACGATCATGATGGTCTTGCTTTTCTTCCTCCTCCTCCTCCCCCTTTGCAACACATTAAATAAGAAAATGAAAACATCATCCCCTTACCTAGTCTCTATAACCATGACCCTCACAATTTTCCTTCTCATATCCCTCCTCGATGCAAAAAGGATAGGTTGGTATTAGAAGATATACCTATTACCAGTCATGAGACTCTTGAACCTCCCTTCCCTCATTCTCCTCCCTTTTGAGACAACCTATTTTAAAATCATAGTGCTCCCTTCCTTGATGCATCCCCTCCTTGTGATGAAGCTAGTGGTGAACCTCTTCCAAGCTCTCCTACTAGGGTAGGTTGTATAGAACAAGAGAATGTGACCTTTGATAATCAAATAGAACCCTCCCCTCATCCTCCCTCTCCTAATCATCCCATCATTGATCATTCCCATGATAATAATATTATGCCTTTACAAGAAGATGCAAAGCTTATCTTAGACTCTCTTTCTTTAGGGGATGTTAATATTATTCAACCTCAACACATCCTTTACCCTCCTTCAACAAAACCCAAACCTGAATTCACCCTTTACCCACCTACTCATAATGTGTCACAACAAAAAAATCATCACTATTGATCATACACATTACACAAGAAACAACCTATGCTCACAACAACCACCAACCTCAACATCCTTACCTTCATCCCCTCCCATTCTTCCTACTGCCCCTCGCTTAAATTCCCTCATTAGGGAGTATCACCTTGTTGATCAACTAAGGAATACTCCTACTAAAATATCTTTATGGGAACTTATTCAAGCCTCCCCTCACTATTACAACATGATGTAGGATGCATTACAACAAATTCCTATCCCTTATAATTCACAAATGAGTGACATAGAAGCTATGATTCAAGGTTTGAATTCTGACATTGTTTTCCACCAAAATGAGCTCCCTCCTTTGGATGTGCAAAAAAAAGTTGATGCTCTTGTAATCATATCTCAATACAAACACACAAGGATCAAGTGAACCCTTGTTGATAATGGCTCTTCTGTTAATGTGTGTAGTGTCAGTCTCTTGGATAGGCTCCATATTGATAAATCAACCATCCAACATACCTCCTTATCTATCAATGGATTTGATAGTGTAGGACAAAAGTCACTTTGTGTGATCACTTTGCCTCTTACCATTGGAATGGCCACATTAGACACACTAATCCATATTATGCCTCATGATCTTTCATACAACCTCATTTTAGGCAGGACATTGATTCATGCAATGAATGGGGTGCCTTCCACTCTTCATCGTAAGATGAAGTACATCTACAGCAACAAAGTGTACATGCTTGATGCCGATCCCAAGCCATTTAGTGTCTTACAACTTGAGACAAATAAATCCAAACCCTTCACCACTTCATTACCAACCCAACAAGTGGAACTCGTATATCACAAGTCCTTAGATGATGATTGGGGTTCCTTAGAATTCACCCCTCCTCTACTAGGAGCATCCAAGACCACAAACATAGACTATGACAAGGGAAACTTAGTCTTGTCCACACAAGACTTAGCCAATCCTTTGCAATAATCCACCTGAACTACTTTATACAACAAAGGCACCAACGAACAATCACCTGATCCAAAAGTGTTGAAAAATATCTATGGAAAAGGTTATGATCTCATGAAATAACTTGGTTATAGTGGAAAAGGTTGTGGTGCTAACAAACAAGGTATTCACAACCCTATCGATCCTATCACACAAACAACGCATCAGGTCTTGGATTTTTCCCTTTCATTGAAATCATCAAACCTTCCTCCAACATCAACACCCTTTCAAACCATCCTTCTCAATCACCTTTGAGATTTGATCCTTTGCAATAATCGCAAAAAACAAAGAAACCTTCGCTTATTGTCATCTCGCAACCCACTTATGATTTGGATTTTACACATTTCTCTAAAGGGGTGTACAAAATCTCACAATCTATAGTACCTTGCATAGGTATGACATCATGTACTAAGCAAGACCCTCCTTTGTTACATAATAAAATATCACCTTCTACCTTCGATCAAGAAGGTATCTTGTTGAGACTCCTCCAAGATCACTTGATCTCCCTTGCTCTTCGCACTCGAAAGAAATGTTCCAAAAAAATTCCTTTTGTGCTTACCACCGAGTCCATGATCATTCCACAAATGAATGTAAGCCCTTGAGTTGTAAAATTCAACATCTTATTGAGCTTGGTACCCTCCCTTGTGTGGTGGGCCCCTATTTCCTCTAATTGATACTGATTTTCACTCAACCTTGCATCTCCTTATTCCTTTTAGCTCACTCTTGTCCTACACTCAATGGGGGAAGAGGTTAGTTAGCCTTTTCCCTCGTATGCCACTTGTCATTGTCTCTTTCAACTACTTGTTAACGTTTCATGAACAAATAAGACCAATCTTGGGATGTGGAAGACATGTCTTAAGTTGACTCGCATGTGACATACTATCCTTGCTCATGATGCAACTTATCAGAAACATATGACTCGATATAGGGCTTTCTAAACAAGCTCTTATGTCCTCTTCATCTTCTTCCTCTTCTACTTTAAAGAAATTTATCACAATACAATGTTTCACAATTCCTTTAAAGTGGGGGCATACATCAACACTCACATTTCATTGCAATATTTTTTTTTTCTTGCGATTCCCTCTCTTGAAAACATTCGGTACAATGTTTCTTAGGATTGAGATATTTGCACTTTTCCTCTTTTTCCTACAAGATGAGTTTTTCCTCTCTTGCATACAGGATGAGTCCTTTTGCACTTTTCCTCTCTTGGTGACATTGCACATGATGTTCCTTAAGATTGAGACCCTCACATAAACAAAATCAAAATCGCTTTGAACAATCCTTCCACATAATTTCAACATCCTTCTATTTTGTGGTGCCTTATCAATGTTATCATGAGGTATAACTTTGGTATGGTTAAGCGGGAAGCCTAAGCGACACAACTTTCCCCATAACCACCTATGTGTGTGAGTACACGCTAGCCATGTGTATGTTTCTCACCTTCTTTGGGATAACTCACCCCATGGATGACCTAATGTTCTGTGGCCCCAGAGTGAGCGCATATTTTTCACCTCAATTTTCTTCCTCCTAATCCTTGTCGTTGCATGATCATGTATCTCATTTTACTAGAATGCGTTACCCTTGAATGTGTTCTTTTGCATTGATGTCAAGATGACTTAGAATCTTGAATCCTAGGGGCTTGATTTCCTTCTTTGTCTTTGTCATTCTTCACCATCTCCATTGGGCTAATTTAGTGTGAGTTTCAAGCAAGTTCATCCTCTCACTAAAGTAGGGGCTAAATGTGTCACCAAAAAGTGGTCTTTGACACTTTTTGCTCATTTGGGACTTTGCCTATGGATTTTGGACCTTTTTGGACCTCTTTTTACCCCTTTCCAAGCCTTGTTTCAAAGTGTTTTAAGGTGTTGTAAACCATTTTCACCCTTTCCTAGGCTTTTCATCACTTAATCAACCCTTTCTTATGTTATAATGACCCCTTAATTCACATACATGCCTAACCTCAATTTTTTTCATGAGATAATCCCCAAAAACATCATTGACCACATTTTAATTCTTGACAAGCAATGAAAAATTCCCAGGTGGACTAGGTCGCCACCTTGGGCGACCTAGTCCCATGTGGCATAACAATTAAAACTAACTTAAATTTATTTTGAGATTTTATCTCTAAAACCCCAAGGTCAGCCTGTATGGTATTATTTTGGGAAAATTAGGGCATAAAATCTATGAATAAGGGTTTTTACCCTCATTTTGCATCCCATTCACTCACTCAATCTTCTCAAGAACTCATCCATTATTTCTTCTCAAGCAAGCTAGGGTTTCTACATACTAAGTCATCAAGACATCTCTCCAAGGCATTTAGGGGCTGAATCTTTGCTACAACTCAAGATCTCTCATCATGACAAGGTACTAATTCCATTTACTTTACATTTCATGCTTTCTTACTTTGTTTCACCATTTGATTTAATTATCTAAAAGGGGTTTGACCAAGGCAAACCCCCAACCCTAACAATCAACATTTCCTTCTCTCTCTTTGTGTGTTTGCAGATTTAGGTATCTTGGAACCTTGAAAATCATTGGAGAGTAGACTGAAACCTTGTTGAAGACACCTCCTTGTTGGCTAGGGAAAAAAATTCCATTAAAAGTCTCTTACAAGCCGAGAATCAAAGTTTCAGATCTAGGTACCTCAAGAAGCAGAAAGTGCAGAACGAGACCTCTAGATTCCACTTTCAGAATTCTTGAAAGGCTAAAAGGAACTAGGTCTCCATTAGTGGTGACCTAGTCCCACCATACATGAATTTTAGGGTTTTCTGTAGATCTGAGTACCATTTTGGCAAAAATGGGCTCCAATAGATTTTCACAGAAAGAGGACTAGGTCGCCCAAAATCACGTAAATGTCCTAGTGGGCCTTTGCATCAGTTTCTTCAGGTTTTTAGACCTTCATACCATCCCCTTTCAGCCTCTAGGTGCACACCTTTAATTTCATAAGTTTTATTTACAGTTTGTTTACATTGGTTAGTTCATTTACATATCATAGAGTGTTTTCCAACATAGTTG
Source organism: Sequoiadendron giganteum (assembly GCA_007115665.2). Taxonomy (NCBI): domain Eukaryota; kingdom Viridiplantae; phylum Streptophyta; class Pinopsida; order Cupressales; family Cupressaceae; genus Sequoiadendron; species Sequoiadendron giganteum. The sequence goes on from CM021100.1 coordinate 621,296,447, forward strand.
TATTCTTTAGATTTTACATTACGAGTTAGTTTCTATTTTCCATTTCCATCATTTAGGGAATTCCACACAAATCACTTTAAGCCCCTAACCCTCCTCTTTGAATGCAAAATATTTATTTTGGTATCCATCTCTATCCTCTTAGGTGAAAAACCCTAGATGTGTTAGAGACCCTAAGTGGGTACCAAAATCTTCGTTATAGCAGTGTTCCATATCAATCCACTAAGAGGAATATAATATGCTAAGGTAGATCACAATTTTGAAGGAAATCACACCCAATGTCACCGCCAAGAGAAAAATGCATCGCTTGAAGTAAGAAGACCACACAGTAAAACATGAGTTGTAATTGAAATGCAAAAGAATAATGCCAATGCATGCCCCCACTTTAAATAAATTGCTAAACACCATACTATGAGAAATTACTTTAAAGTAGCAAAGGATAAGTGCTAATAGTAAAGAGAACATAAGAGCTTATTTGGAAAGCCCTATGCCAGATATAATGTTTCCAAATGAAGCTACGTCATGAAAAGGGGTTTCCCCCAAAATGAAATTCCAAAATCACATAAGGGATCCATGGATTTGGGGTAAGTATGTCTTTGCTACAATGTTGTTATATAGCTTGGAAACATCATCATTCCCCAAATAATCATGGAATGGGAAGAATGACACAAAGAGAGAAAAATAAAATAAAATCTTTTGGGTCAACATGGAAGAGACCTAAATGTCTTGATGCCTTCTATCATCCCCAAAAAGAAAACACAAGACAAAGAAAAGATAAAGGTTTATGACATAGAGAAGAATGTAGATACATATAGAGGAATGTCAGAAAGAGAGATGGTGTACCAGTGGGAGTTGATGTATCAGGTGCACCACCAACATGTTGTAATGTATCAATTGTAACACCATCATGACGGGATGCACCATCAAATGGTTGTGCATTATGATGGATCTGTGTGACAAAATGATCACTCAACAAAGGTAACACATAAATGCTTATAGTCTCTGAATCTACAACAATCTTAGGGTAAGGTAGTGGAGTCAAGGAAGCAATAGGCGGAGCAGAATGTACTAGGGTGACTCGGCATGCTCTAGGACTATCCTATGGAATCCCTCTACCAACACCTTGGAAATATCACATGTCAAAGTAATTGACATGTTTCCCTAACAAAAAGTCAACATATAGTTTTTGGATAAAATACTGAGGGACATCAAGATTGTTGCTGGGTGGTTTATCAAAAACCATCCACGAATGTCTCCAAAAATATCTAATATGCCTATATGGGTGCACCATTTAATTGAAAATTTTGGTTTCTGCACATTAACATGCTATCCTATTCTCCAACCGATGAATAACTAGGCTAATTGGGATTTCTCAATATCAAATGCCTTCACCTCATCATATGATAGCCCATCGAAATAAAATTGTCTTTGTTCCTGTCACTGCTATGCAAATCTATTATATGTTGAGTTGCCTAAGTTTCAACATTTGAAATGATTGTTTCCAAAGTGATTTTCATGTTTGATAGCTCATCGAGTGTCTCATAGATTTCACATACATTTATTAATTAATCTAAATTTCTATGAATAGACTCGTGTATTGTTGGCACATTTTGATTTGGAAACAACGGTTGTGGTGAAGGAGGATTTGGAGGGTTTTCATATTGATCCATTTTAAACTTGTTAATTGATATTTTTTTTTCAAAATTAACAATGATTTTAATGCAATAAAAAATCTACCAAATTTACCCTATTTTTGACTAAAAAATAAAAAATAAAAATGCAAAATGAATATAAATTGAATAAAAATTGAAAAATCCAAACATACCTTTGAAATTTGCTGGATTTTGGGCAAAATAATCTCTGGCGAACGGATATCTATTTTAAAAAAATAATCCGTTCTAAAATGGATATCCGTTTTAAAACAAATATCAGTTTTAAAATGAATATCCATTCTAAAAAGAATATCTATTTTAAAATGAATATCCGTTCTAAAATGGATATTCATTTCCCGATTTCTAGTTTTTTTAATATATGACCGAGTCTAGGACCCGATCATATTTAATTGGCGGCGATTTTTTTGAAATGTATAATATACAAATATAAGTATAATATATATTATATTATATTTAATATAATATATTTATATATACAATACAATACAATACAATACAATACAATACAATATAATATAATATAATATAATATAATATAATATAATATAATATAATATAATATACATATATTATATAATAATATAATATTATATAATATATATATTTTTTAATAGAAAAGTTCTACCATAGGGGGGTAGCACCCAAATACAAGGAGGAAAAGGCAGAAACTACCATTACAGACTTAGAAAACCTAACTAACATTACAACTTTGAAAAACTAAATTGCTAGACACTAGTAAATGACTGTCAGACACCACCCCAGTTGGATAACCATATCAATGCTTTGTTCACCAATCCAGGAGTGACCCTGACACATTAATCTGTCGAAGGTGCTCAGATTATTGTTCTTTACCCCTACTCTGAAAAAATCCCATACGTTCACCATCCTATTTTCTTCCCTTTTCGTGTTTCTTCTATCATCATTCGTCCCCATGTTGTATGCCGGATCGAAGTAGAAATGCAGAAGGCTGACCATTCCTTCGTTAGCTAGCACCATTGTCGCACTGTCAACTGTTTGAGCATACATCATAGGTATGGAGCCTTGAAGTAGTTCCACTGCTCGAGCCAAACTACCCACAATATTGAATATTGCGCTAATCACTATTTCATAAACTTTTCCATCGCACCAGTGCCTTTCATCGCCAATTATTTTTCTCACAAATTGAACCACCGCCACTCTGCTAGGCGAAACTTGAATAGAAAAAAGATGAGTGCACTGCTCAACCAAATTTTCCTTAGCACAAAGGCAGCTCATCCTGAATTGATGCACCATCTTTTTGATCTTCTATCGTTCAATACCTCTGTAATATAGCTACATATCTGCAATGTGAGTACAATCACGAGTTCGGAAGACATTTGAGGCAGCTCCCAAATCTTACTCAAAACAGTCCTCCTTTGACCGTCGAGATGACAATCCATAAAATTTCGTCACAAGCCTCTTGCTTGTCATCTCGAATCCCTTGCTAAATCCTTTGTCAAGATTTTCTGCAGTCCTAGCCACCGAGAGGGGCCAGAGTTCAAGATCACCTTTTCTTTTTGGAACGTGCCCCAGTTTGCCAGAAAATATTCCGCTTTATTTGCCTCTCTGTAAACATGTGAGAGTGTGTAATATGTAAGTTTGCTTAATAAATCCTTAATGGATGGGATCCAATCACCGGTGCGCCAATTTTGTTATTTTCTTGAAGTGACCGTCTGTATACAAAGCAAAGAGTCTCCCTCTATTTCAACCATGTCAAACCACTATTGTAAGCATACACTTAAACCAAGCCAAAGAGCTTCCATTTTTGCCATATTATTTGAACGGACTCCTAAGTACTTCAAAGCTGCCCATACACAATTACCACCCACTTCCCTGATTATGCAACCTGCCCTGGGTTGCCTTTGGCAGCTCCATCAAAATTTAATTTCCACTTTAATCTTATTGTTTGTAACCAATGGATTTCACTCCCATTCACCTTTACTGCATCCTTGTTTCTAGCTATCAATACTTTAAGCTCATTCCAAGTTTTCCTGATTTCTTCATCCCACTTGGAGAAATTTTCTTTGACACCGATAGTAATTCTGTTATTTGTTGTTTCAATGATTGCACCTTGAATTTTTCCAATCAAATGGGTACAGTTCAATGCATTCCCTTTGAAGATGCATTGGTTCCTTTCCTTCCATATGTTCCATATAACTAATGATGGTGCTAGCATCCAAATCCCTTGCCAGTATCCACCTTTATTAATACTTGGCCAACTGGATAAGAATTCCACCAACCTATTTTGTCTAGGGCTCATGTAGTTAAAAACTTGTTCCAGCCAATTCCAACATGTGACTACCACTGGGAAAGAAAGAAAAAGGTGGTCTCCAGTCTCCTCCACTTGTTTACACATTATCAATCTTGTGGGACCAACAATGCCCATTCTTTATAGTCTTGCGCCTGTCAAACATCGTTGATGCATTGCTACCCACAAAAAGGCCCCTAACTTAGGTAATACTTCTTGCTTCCAACATAGCTTTTCCATCCATGACTTATCACTTTCTTGAGCAGATTGCAGCTTGTACCCTATTTTACCTGAATAATTCCCACATGCTACCCCACACCATATGATAGAATCCTCCTCATTGCGAAGGTGGACCTTCCTATTGTTAATGTCCTGTGCGATCGATATTGCCAAGTCATGAGGTATTGGTAATGGTTCTAGGTTAATCCATGTGCTCTGGCCTTTGAGAGGGTCGTCACCCGATTGAATAAAGTTTGCTACCTTTGAGCCAAATTCTGACTGCAATCTTTCCACATACTAGCCCAATTCGAAGAGAACATCCAGATTTTTATGCCCATTCCACGAGTCTGTCCAAAATAATGCCTTCCTCCCATTACCTATCTTCCATGATATATGACAAGTAATAAGAGGCCTGCATTTTAATATGTATTTCCACGCCAATGAGCCACCCGCTAGTTTGGCAATAGTGAGTATTATGAGGTTGTTTGAGTTGTCCAGATATTTGTTTTGCATGACCTGGCACCAAAGCTTATCAGGATTTTTAAACATTTTCCAAATGAGTTTTTCCCCCAATGCATTATTTTTCCATTTAATTTTATGAAGCCCAGCCCCCACCGCATTCTTTTGATTTGCATGCCAAATCCCAACCAATTAAAGGTATCTTTTTTTCACATTTCGATCCTTCCCAAAGAAATTTCTTCAGGATTCTTTCTAAGTCAGTTTCTATTTTCCCTGGAACTTCCAAACTTGACGTGGCATAAATTGGAATTGCGGATAAAACGACTTTGGACATAGTGATTCTTCTAGCTAGAGTAAGCCATTTGTTCTTCCATGAAATTGCCTTGTTTTGGAACCTTTCCACCACCTCCCCCCAATGTTTAGCTTTACATGCCCCTGCAAAAATTTATATTCCAAGAAACTTTTCCGGTAGCTACCCAGACTTATAATCTAATAAGGCCATGCTATTTCTTTTGGAAGACGAGCCCTAGTGTTAAAAAAGTAGTAAACACATGATTTCTCCTTATTCATCCTTTGACCCGATTGGTCTTCATATTCTATTAATAGTTGCTTGATACACCTAGCTTCCCTTAAGCTCGCCTCCCCGAATAGGCTAGTATCATCTGTGAATTAAGAATGAGTGATAGGCTCTAAGGCTGGTGCCACTTTTACCCCACACCATTCTAGCCATCTACACCTGTTCTTGATTGTGCAACTTAGAGACTCGGCCATAATTATAAATAGAAATGGTGACAAAGGGTCTCCTTGTCTAAGGCCATTGGATTCCTGGAAAAAACCATGAAGTGATCCATTGACTGAAATTGAGAAGCGAAATGTGGAAATACATTGCAGCATTAGGGTGCACCACTGATTGTTGAAGCCCAATTTCCTCATGAATTTTAATAGGAAATCCCACCGAACTTTGTCACATGCTTTGCTAACATCTAATTTAATAATCATGCTTCGTTGCTTACTTGTTTTGAGTGAATGAACAACCTCTAAGATGAGGAGGATACTATCCGTTATGCCTCTACCTGGGACAAAACCGTTTTGTTCAGAAGAAATAATTTTACCCAAGATTTTTTTTAATCTGTTAGCCAGTACTTTCACCACCACTTTGTATATTGTATTGCACAGAGATATTGGTCTGTAATCATTGAAGGAAGTGCATTCAGGCTTCTTAGGAACAATTACAATAGCCAAATTGTTTACATCCTTGACAAACTTCTTAGTCCTTTTGAAGTCCTCAGCCATTTTCCAAAGATCATCCCCAAGGAAGCTCTAGCAATTTTGGAAGAACTTGGCCGGGAAACCGTCGGGCCTGGGTGCTTTTTCTGGATGCAGTTGGAAGAGTGCACTGCGGACTTCCTCTTTTGATATCTTATCACATAGAATTTTATTATCTAGATCACTTACCCATGCATCTAATGCTTCAAGAAAATCATTGCTGTGTATTGATTGGCTTTGGCCATCTAGAAGGTTGGTGAAAAAATCTACTATAGCCTTGCCAAACTCAATTGCCCCGCGCACCATAACCCTATTTGGAGAATGAATTTTTTATATCTTATTGACGACTCTCTTAGGTAATACAAAAGCATGGAAAAATTTGGAATCAACATCTCCTTCTCTTAGCCAAACCTCTTGAGACTTGTCTCTCCAAAAAATCTCCTCTTCATTAAAAGCTCCTTAAGTTTTTCCTTCAACTCTTTTTCTCTGAGAAATTCTTCATTTCTCATACCATTTTTTTATCATAGTTTCATTGAGATCGTCCAACTCGTTTTCTACACTTGCTTTTTCTATGAAGATGTTTTTAAATTTTTCCTTGTTCCATTCTTTGAGTTTATGTTTGATTATCTAAAGCTTTTTACTATTTTGAAGCTTATGGAACCTCCAACCGTGGATTCTTTCCACCAGCCTTCTAAAAGTGTCAATAGATTGGGATCGCTCCACCACATGTTTTGGAACTTGAAACTAGTTTTTTCAGAACTGTTCTCATTGATGATTGATAACTCTACTGGGAAATGATCTAAAACTAAATTTGGGAGGATGCTAGCTGATACTAATAACTCTGAGTTGAACCAACCACTAGGAATCAGAAACCTATCCAATCTTTCTGCTATCATCGTAAAATATTTACGCCTGTTGTGCGATGTAAATATTCCATTCCCTGTCGAACAATCTTGGATACAAAATTTCTAAAATCTATTATAGTCTATGTGACATTTTTGATTCCACCACTTTTCTTTGAGAGTTCCAATATAGAATTTAAGTCTCCCCCAATAATCAAATCATCCTTTCAAGGAGGACCTACATAATCTAGAACTGAGCCCCAAAGGAATGCTTTGTCTTCCCTTTTTGTTGGGCCGTAAACATTGACTATAGTGAAATGGTGGTTTAAATCTAGATCATAAACATTCACCACCAACCAATTTGCAGATGAGTATAGTATTTTAACTGACATTGCCGCTTCTTTCCAAAGTAAGCCTATGCCACCTGCATAACCCAAGGATTCTTGAAAATGTCCTTCCCAGTATCGACAATATTTAATATTTTTTTGATATTCCTTGCCTGCAAGTTTTGTCTCTTGTAACATAATTAAGTTGCTTGCACTTTTTTGCAGTTGACACTCGACTAGACCCCTCTTGTCAGGGCCCTTTAGGCCCCTAACATTCCATGTTGTTATCCTCATTGCTTCATAAGGGAGGAAAATCCCCCCCTTGGTACTCAAAAACTTCATGATGCTGACATATTTCTTTGTCGCTGCCTCTTCTTCCCTCAACTATTTTAAAGACTTCCTCCCACGAGTGTTGCCACCTATGTTGATCTTTCCCAAACCTAGGTGTTTGATAGCAGATTGGGATATACATCTTTCCTCTACTATATCTAATTCATCCGCCGACCCTGCATTTGAATCCAAGTTATCATCTTCCCCATAACTTTCTTTATTTTCCCCAATTTCTTTTGGTGCATACTACTGTGACGCTAGTGTTAATTTGCTAGCCTCTTTGTGTGTCTCTTCAGGGGCATCCACTGTGGTAGGTGACATATCCATTAATACCTCCCTACCTTCAGTTACTGTATCTATTAGTGCCCCCTTCCCTTATGATATTTCCTTTATAGCCTCTATGTTAGTAATGTTGTTTTTCCCCTGATCCGACCTTTCACAATTCAATTTTTCCTTTTTACTACATTTCGTAGTCCTTTGACCCCTAGAGCTGCACACTACACAAGATTTCCTTATCTCTTCTACCTCTATTTCCTGCACCCATCGCTCCCCATTTACCAATAAACAGATATTGGGAGGAATAGCGTCGATCACTACAATGTTCATCTGGGCATATTTATAGAGATCACCGTCCATAATTTCCTTGTCAATATCTATCAATGCTCCCAAGGAGCGGTTGATTTTCTCCAAGCAATCACTCGTCCAGTACTCTACTAGCAATTTGTATAGTCTCACCCAAACTGGCTGATCATAGGGTTGTAATTTGATTGGATCAAAATTTCGGTTCCATGGTTGCATGCATAGGGTTTATTGTTCATGAACCACATATCGCCCTTCGTGATCCTTTTCTTGGTGTTCATCTGCGGAAACTATAATGAAAAGACCTTTTGGTAAAAACCTTATTAAAACCTCCATTTGCCATTTTTCTTGAATCCAGGATTTTATTGCTGCCCTACTCGAGGACTGTCCGATGAAATAACAAATAAAGGAAAAGTCTTTTATATTGCGGCATCAGTTTTGATCTCTTTAGAGAAATCTATTTCTATCAGTCCTTCCTTGCAATTGTCGCCTGTATTTTTCTTCTTCTCCATTCTCCATGCCCTAACCGATTTTGGTGTTCACCACTCCTTTCTAGTTTCCTTCTTCCCTTTTGGACCTTTGTTTGATGTATTCGTCTTCCATTCTTGTTTCCCAAAAATATGAGCCCACCTTTCCCTTGGATACCTTTTTTTGCTGGTTGGTTTAGGGGTGTCATGGCAGATTCATCCTATTTTTCTTCCCTCCAACGACGTTTCTTTTCTACGATAATATGAATGACATTTGTCTACCCATTCCCCGTTCGTGAAAACCCATTGAGGATTGTGTTCTAGAGGTTTTTCCTTAATCTCCTCCTTGTTTACTTTGTCTCCCCAATGATTGCTTGCTACTGTCGCGCCATCCTTTGGTGTATCTTCGCCCTTATTCACCTTACTACTACCTTGCGCAATCTCTACGATCCTGCCCTCCTCTGCTCATATTCTTATTTTTTTCCTTCGATCTTTACTATAATAATATAATATTATAATATAATATATGTTATATTATGTTATATTAATCATAATATAATATTTTATAATAATATTATATTATATTATATTACTATATAATAATATAATATAACCATAAAATATAATAAATTTAGTATTATATTTAATATATAATATATAATATTATAATAAAATAAAATATTATAATAAAATATACTATTATAATATATTAAATATATTATGATATAATATTCAATTAACAAACATTAGTATAATGTTTTTTAACTTAGTGTGTATATAATAAATGTATTAAAAAATTATTATAATATATAAAATAAAAAAAATTGTTGGGGCCGACTAAATAGATAGCTGTTTTATAACGGACATCCATTTTGGTTTGGTATTACCAAACTAAAACAAATTTCGTACTTGGGCCTACAAAAAGTCAATGGCATGAATTTCACGTTTTTGGGCGTGTTAAAAATGCCTTTTTTCACATCACCACTTTTTGGAGCCCCATGATCTTGCACAGACCCTTACCTTTAAATAGTAAAAGCCTCCAAAATATAAAGTGAAAGCAACCAAAATCTCACTTATCACATAAAATATAAATAAATATTCACTTGCCAATTGGATGGAAAATTCTATTTCCATTTGCAATATATTTTGCCAATTTGATGACAACTTTCTTTTTCCACTTGCATTGCTTTACGCTTTAAATCTTCATGCACATATTTCAAAATCAAATAATATGTCATAGAAGCTTTTTAGAAGTTGGATGGAAAATTCTATTTTCACTTGCTGTATCTTTTACCAATTTGATGACAACTTTCTTTTCCCAATTGCATTGCTTTATGTTTTAAGTCTTTATGCAAATATTTTAAAATTAGATAATATGGTCTAGCAGTTTTCAAGAGGTTTTTTCTATTATTTTTAGAAGATTTCATAATTTAGCATGTATATATATATGACTGATTGTTTTTGCTTTCTTGAAGATTTTCCTATAAATATAGTTGAATTCAAGAATAAATATAACTCGATTAAGTAATTACTTTGCAAAAGAACTCTTACCTCATGTCTCCATGCAACTGCTTAGCTTATTTTGGCTAGCAGCCACTGCTCATCTTATTTAGGAGTTATTTGTAGAACTGATGGCCCCATGAATGCTTAGTTTTTCTGCTTATTTTTAAGCAGCCAACTTAAATTTATATTAATAGTATTAATAATAATTTATACAATAAAAAATTAGAAAAACAAAAACAAAATCAAATATTAAAAAAGAGGGAAAGAAATTTGTGGAGCCACGTGGATTTTTAGAAATATGCAGTTGTTGCTTATTTCTAGCCCCCTCTCTTTTTCCATAGCTTATTTTCAATTCCTAAACAGTAGCTGCTCCATTAAAATAGGAAAAGATTCCAAATTATCCTTTCCCAAAAATAAAATTTATGCATGAGAACACCCCTGTTACTTAAATTTAAGCAGAAAATAGAGTTAAGCAGTCACATGGGGACATGAGGTTAGACACCACAAAATTCATCTTATGCAATCTAGTATTTCCTTTAACAAAGTAGATCTAACTGCTAATATTCTTTGACCTTAATTTTTTTACTACAATTCTTTTTTGTATTAAATATAGTATGAACAATAAGTTACATAGAGATGAGGTGCAATACTACTGCTTTTCCTTTTTCAATATAGTGGTGCTGATAGTCCATGCTTCTTTTACATATATAATACCAATTATTTTGATAAGCTAGTACAAAACCATAACAATTACAAAGTACCCACCAAAAAGGGACTTTGCTAGGTGTTTTTGACTTACTTTCTACTACAACTTTACCTTGCTAACATCCATAGTTTTCCCAAAAAATTGCATATCAAATGATCACCATTAACCTTAGTAAAAAATATCATGTTGCTACCTACCCAAGCTACTATATGCACATAGGGGTATGTGCAAGATCATCATGGAAAAAATAGGCCCTTAAGTGGCGATGAAAATTTAGAAAATCAGAGTTAGGCAACTTGACGTAAAAATTTGAATAAGTTATCTATATTATTTCAAAAATATGTAAGAATAGAATCTGTAGCAAATTGAATGTAGTTTCTAAACTACTAGGTTTATTTTTTTCTAAAAAAATCTATTTGGTAAAAATTTGAAATTTCAATGTAGTAGTACTTAAATTTTAGGGAAAAAATAAGAAGTAGGTGTCTGTCTGACCACCCTAACCACAATAAAATGATAATATTTTTTTATAATAATTTAGATATAAGTAGAGGACTCATGTCCCGATGTGATGCATATTTTTTTGTAATTTGTTTCCAAGTAAATAATTAATTATTATCTTTTTATTACAACTTTTAAAAAATATAAAAAATCGTATGTCTGACCACCTTAACTTGGTCAAAACTTCATGAAATTCATTTTTTTTTAATCCTATAGTATTCAAACCATAAAATGTGATGCATGTTTCAAATTCAAAAAATGTGATACTGTTTGAAAGCTATAGATGTTTTTCAATCAACCTACCAATCAGGACTTTAGTCGTAATTCAAATAGAAAATGAATAATAATTATTTATTAAATTCAAAGTAAAACATAATTTATATTGATGGAAATATGAGAATATCCTTTAAAACCCTTTTCATTTCATCAATTTTGGGTAGAAAAAAAGTCTTCAACCACATGGACAATCATATCACTTACATATCACCACTTTTTGGCCCATCATGTCCCTGAAATTACCCATAGGTTACCCATATCTTCAAAGCCAAAAGATATTCCAAGTCCCAAACAAACCAAAGCATCTGTCCCTTATCAAGAGGTCGATTCCTCACTACAAGCCAAATGTTTCAAGCCTAGCAGTGCTTCTGTTGCCTCTATCTCTTCGGTAAAGTCTTTAGGTCTGAGTAGGGGTGGAGGGTCCTTATTTTGAGCATCCTTTGCCACCTTTTCATTGAAATACTTTTAAAAAACTTCCAAAGCTTGGAGAATTTTTTTTGAGCTTGGTTGTGCTGCCTACCAAGTGTGCCCAAATTTGACTTCCTGAAGATTTATTTACAATGTACCTTTTTCCAAAAACTTGAGGAACTTGAATCTTGACACCTTCACTATTGTGGTAACCTAAAATGAAATATTATTCAAGGTGAGTCTTTTTGTAGACTCAATAAGTTCCCCCAGTTTCCCATTAAATCTTTCATCATTCTATGCTTTCCAACTATTCCACAAAATTTTAGTGGAAACACAAGACCAATACAATGTTTGTTCCTTGCCAAATTTATTACTTCTAAATAAAAGAATTCTATCCAATTTGGGTTTTCCATTAGTGTTCCAAAAATCTAATTTATGAAAAATAATAATTCCATATCTCTTTTGCATATATACAATAAAAAAATACGATTTATCAATTCTCTCGGGTACCTTGCACAATCTACATATTTCAATGTCGTTATAGCTTATTTTATAAGGAAATATGTGGAAGATCAAGAGCCATTTGAAGCAAGCCTTCTTTGGCTCAATTTTTTTTGACTAGTTGTTTAAAATAATTTTAGACCACTCATTGCTGCAAATGTTAGTATTCCACATATTGTTTAGATGCTCATATGTATCCTGCTGCTTAGTGAAAGTACTGTAGATAGTTCTTGCATTGAGTTTGTTGATAATGGTACCATTGATCCATTGAAATTCCTTGAATTTCTTTGCATTAAGTTTGCTAATTACCGACCAATTCATTCCTTTGCAAGCCTCTTATAATAGAGTAGGTTCTCCATTGAGTTTTAGGGATGTTAAATTCAATTCTCATTTGAGCCTAATCTTTTAGAAGGCCATCTTTCAGAATTTTTGTTCCTTTTTTGTTCCAGTTCTTGGCCAAGCATCCCTGTAGGAGTACCAAAGGATTTTCCTTATGTTTGAGATTCCACCAAATAGACCTTTATGTGTACAAAATATTGCCTTGAGAGATTTGGGAGTTAATTATGAAATCTTTAACTTGCTCCCATGCTTTCCATATTCTCTTGAACACCACTGAGCCTTCAGGGGATATAGGGTGCTGACAACTAAGAAGGTCACTAAGGGGGAGGTTTCTCAAAAACCAGGTTTTTGCATGTTTGGGGTTTTCTCTTTGGATATTGCTTTTGATTAACACTTTCTAAGGCTCGTCACCATCCAAGGCCTTGAATATTCATTTGGTAGCTAGTATTATGCCTTGGATTTTTAAGTCCTTTAGACCAAGCCCCCCATCTGCCTTGCTTAGGTAGCACCAATTTCATTTAACTATTTGCCTCTTTTTGTTGCTCTTTCCATCTGACCAAAGAATCCTCTGAATCTTTTTTTGGATTTCATCAACTTGGTAACTGCTAAACAACCACACTGAGGTGAAATATAGGTTATAAGAAGAAATTATCTTTTGAAAAACTTGAACTCTTCCTACCAGTGAGAGGTAATTTCTATTCCATCTCTCAATATTTTTCTCAATCGTGCTTTTAATCCAAGTCCATATTTCTTTTAAGTTTTGGAATACCAAAAATGGTATGCCCAAATATCTTACTTGTAACTTGTGTGGCCCTCCCCATTGGATTTCAAATTTATTTACCCACTTTGGAGGCTTGTCCTGCCATCCCAAAAAAATAATTTGGAGAGATAGATTTTTTCTCTAAAAGCTTCACAGAAGTATTTATTTTCACCATTAGATTGGAGACATTTTCTTCCTCCATCAGGGGGAAAAAAGTTATATATCATCAGTGAATTGAACATTCAACAACTCGTCATTGTTTGGAAGTGTTATACCTCTAACCTTAGGTTAGAGTACATTGGTCCTGAGAACATAGTATAAAGAATTTGAAGCAATTACAAACAAGATAGGGGCCAGAGGGCAACCTTGTCTAATTGACAATTTTAGGGAAAATTCTTTTTGAAGAGAGGCATTTAATCTACCTGAGCTACTACATCCTTGAACAATGTGACAACCATGTTGCAAAAGGCTTCAGGGAAGTCGAAAGCCTCAAGAATGAGCTTGATGAAGATCCATTCAACCTTGTCATAAGCCTTTTCAAAATCTAGTAGTAGGATAACAACCTTCTGATTAGAGTTTTTTGCCCAATCTAGCGCTTCCCAACTATTATAAAGGATTTTCAGGATGTACTTGCCCTTAATGAAGCCTATTTGAGTGCTATTGATGAGTTTAGGTAGAACATTTGTCAATCTTCTTGCCAATACTTTTGCAAAGATTTTATAGGACACATTCAACAAGGTTATGGGTATCTAGTTTTTAATTTGAGTTTTGTCACCTTCTTTGGGGAGTAGTTTTATAATACCTTTGTTAATACCACTCCCCAAGGAGCTAACCTCCAAAGCCTCCTTGTACACTAGAAAGAGGTAATTAATTATCCAATCCTTGAAGGTCTTGTAGAACTTTTCCGGGAGACCATCAACCCTAGGGGATTTGTCATTTTGCATGGATTCTATTGCCCTTTTATTTTTTCTTTGGAAACCTCACAACCCAGCTTCTCCACCTCTTCCCCCTCTAGCTTCTTAGGGATGAGTCTTTGATTAGGTTCCTTGTGCCAGTGTAGCCTTTGCAACCATTTTTAAATGAGAATAGGTTCTTGTAGAAATTAAAAAAGTGACCCTTGATTTCTTCTTGGTCACTAACTAATCCCCCATCAACCTGAACTTTCTCTATATGTCCCTTAAAGTTTTTCTCTATAAGGATCTTGAAGAAAACTTTAGATCCTTTGTCACCACTTTCAAGCCAATTGAGCCTAGATCTAACTTTGAGACACTAAATTTTTCTGTTTTAGAGCCTTCTCAAGGAATTGTTGGAAATAACGAGCTTGTTACCTAACCCCTCATTTCTAAGGTCCTTATGAAGCCCAGGTTCTACTCGTAACAGTTATTGTTGAAGTAAACCTTCCTCTCTCCTACTTTCCATAGATTTATTTTTTCCTATTGTTTGGAATAAGGCTTTCCACCCCTTAACATTTAGGTTCCACCTTTCTATGACACTTAGGTTCTTATGCATGTGCAACTGTTTATCATTCTAAGTGTTTTAATAACATTAGTACAATCCTTGTCCTGAAGCATCTTGGTGTCAAGAAGGAATTCCCTACCTTTTCTCCTCTCACCCATAGATCTCATCTTAAGTAAGATTCTTACTTTGATGGGGTGGTGGTCTGAGAGAGTGTAGGCATCCACTTCAACTTTGCATCCATCTCTAACAGAGTCAGGAATAAATAACTCCTTGTTTATATAGAACCTGTCCAACCTACAATAAATCCTCTGGCTACCTTTTTGTGCATTGCACCAAGTGTACCATATGTTGGGGAAGTCCTTTTTCTACCCTTCCACTAGATCTATTAGCTTGAGCTTGCTCTTCATTTTTTACCAGTAGTACTTTTCATTCCCTTTCCATTCCATGCCAATTGCACTGAACTTGTATTCTTGATGTTCTATCATATTGAAGTCTCCTCTGAGGATCCATGAGATGTTTTCCAATTAACACACCCGTTTCCACACACTGATTCTCTCTCCATACTGATTTTGTGCATAGACTAAGCATATACCAAAGGAGAATTCTCACTTTTTCAACAATACCTAGACAAATTTGTTACATTAGGAGACTCCATCCTTGGAGACATATTGCCCCTTCTTTAGAAAGGATGAATGAAGCCCCTTGACTTTCTCATGTTGGCTGACAAAGTGGATGGACTCCTACCAAATGAAATTAAGGTTGGTTTCTAGCATGAAGCTAGTTGCTTTAAGTTTTTGTAGCAACACCACATCTTTATCCCTACACTGAATGAGTAACCTTCTAACAATTTGTTTCCTATTAGGGGGTTCCAATCCCCTCACATTCATTGATATACAATTAAGAGTCATTGGGGCCAGGGTTTAAGCATGCTCCTTTTGAGGCCTAAAGTTTTCAAAACATTTAACCACCATTTTTTCTACCTCCATCCTTTTGGGTACTGGACTTGAGATAACTGCAATGAGCTTCTTTCTCTTCTATTTGGAAAGAAGCTCAAGGTTTCCTTTCCCTATTGGGATTAGAGTTTTGGTCCCTTTCCTTGGCCTTCCCCTTGGCCTATGAGTCACTTGTGTTTTAGGCTCCCCCTCAGAAGCTGACTCCCCTATACCCCTTGAAGCCTCAATGTCCCCTATGGGGCTATTTGGAACAACATGATTTACCAGATTATTGTTCTCAACCTCTACTTGGTAGGAGAGTGTATTTTGAAATTCTTGGACCCTTGTGTTACCAAGAGAGCCAACCTCACCCCCACCTACATCCTCCACTGTACCATTGGTGCATTGATTACACTCCCCTCTAGGGTTACCTTGAAAACCTCCCCCCTCCATAGACTGGTTTGCAACCAGTCCATCAATGATACCATTTTGGGTATAGGTGGGAAAAAGGTTGGTTTTTAGGGCATTCACAATATCTTTGACCTTACTGGGTCTATCCTCCAATTGTTTTATTGCTTTGATTCTATTAGGGTCTACTTTATAGATTCTGAAACCTTTTAGGAAGTATGACTGATTTTTAGGAATAGAGTCCCTTCCTACCCCATCATCTTTAGGATTTTTCCTTAATTTTTCCATTTCTAGCTGTTGCACATTCTTTTTCCAGCCTTTACCATCTGGTTTTCTTGGGGTACATTCAACCCCCTCCATAGCATAACTTGTGTTGGTTAGGGATTGATCATTACAAGCCAAAGTTTGGGAAGGTGTAGTTATACCCCAGTGAGATAAATAATACATCTCCATCACCACAAGCCTTATTACAACCTTGCTTTAAAAATTATTTCATTGAGGGCTCATCAAACAACTCAAAGTCTTGCTTCATCTCTAGGGCATCCATATTCATACTTTCATAATTACTTTCCAGATCATAATCCATATCTTGACTTGAAGCCTCAGAGAGTTTCTTGTCCCCCAAGGAGCCTACATTCATGTCATCGGACCAAGGCTCTAAAATTTATTTTGGTATTTCGATTACCTCTTTATTACTATTGGCGTTATTGATTAGGGTTTCATCCCCACCCATGGATTTTCCATCTTCAAAGTTTTTAGAGATCCTCTTACCATTTTCAAATGTATTAATAGATTGAATGTTGTTATTAGAAAAAAACTGATTAGATCCTAGATTAATCTCTTCTTCATTATAATTGTTAGGGCTTTGGGGCCTTTCCTTTGTCAAGGTTTAGTTTTGATCCCTCGACGATGCTTTTTCAATGTGGGCAATTTCTTCTTATGTGCCCTTCTCTTATATAGAGATAACAAGTGTTTAGGCCACCCAACACTTCAAGGGCACAATTGGCATCCCCACCATCTAGTTTCAACAGTAGGGCATCTATTAGATCCACCCCAGGAAAGATGGAGACTAGAACCCTCACGTTCACATGAGGTAATGCAGACTTAGTGTTGTCAATTCTTAGGACCTTGCCATAAGGTTCAAGTAGAAGGGGAATAAAATCTCAATTCTTGGTGGCACATTTTTTACCACCAAGCACCTAGGGATTGATAGAGCCAATATTTCATCATTTAGGACCTTTGGCGACCATGCCACAACCCTAAAAATATTATTTCTTATATTCCAAAATTGTTTGTTTAGTATTTTACATTGCATTTCATGATTCTTGAGAAATATTATATACAATCCTTTTGTTTCATTCTACAATATGAAAAATAGATCCCCAAAATTTTCCCCCAAATATTAGCTAGCCATTCATCCATATATTTCCGCAAAGGGACCTTGTTAATGTCCACGATGACCCAAAAACGTACCATCATTTTTCAATTTAATATCTTGCTCATAGAATGCATCTACCAATTTATCATTTTGAATCATGATGTTGACTTTAGGGGAGCCAGGAGGGCACTTACTTCTTTCGCATCCCCCATCTTCTTCACACCCTCCTTGCAGAGTAAACCTCGCGTCAACGGGAAACACCACTTCTTCTTCCACGACGATATCATGAAATGACTTTAGCTGCAAATGGCCCTCTACACTAGGGTTTGGCCTTTTCTCCATGCCATCAAAAGGATCCGTATCCCCATTCATCATTTTTCAGACCGACTCTCAACCTTGCACGGGCAAGGGCAAAGACTAAAAATTTCGCACACAAAAAGCACACAAAGAGTACACCGCTGCACGCCACCACGATAGGGTTTGCATGGAGGAGGACCAGGCCTCCCACACTCCCACAAGCCAAGGGTCATATGAAACCCTTAAGTTGCAGATCCCACCTTCAAAAATCTCCCTTACTACATTTCTTTCAAAATAAGCAACAAGTAATATCAAAATTTGTAGTAAATATTTTTTTTTCATAAAAAAAACTCTGGCTAGATTGTGACTAGTCTTGTAAGGCTACATTAATAATTCTTTGCACTATGTTTTAAAGATTTGTAACCATGAATATTATTGCATGTTAATTTTGTGTCCATGTTTTCATGCCATAGATAACATTGTTCATGGATTTTGGATTGTTAATTTTATTTTTGTAATTTTAAATACAAATCAGTATGCTTTTTTTTTTTATAAAATAGTTTAGTTGAATTACGTTTCAATGTCTAGTACATATCTTAGTATTATTTTTCTTATATTTGGACATCTTATAGTAAAATTCTTGTGAAATGAAAAGATCATTTATAGTTTTAGAGATTTTATAAATAGAAATATTTTATTATTTTTTCATAATTTATTTGGATCTTGGTGACAGTTTTGATATGATTATGATCAAATTGACTTACTAGTCTTGTAAAGTCTAAACAAAGCTCTATTTTGGATAATACACGCTATATCGAATTTTATCTTCCACATGCATGTTTCTTTACATGTCCTTCCCATGTTAAAACTTGTGCATTATTTCAATTGTAAGGAAACACTTAAATTTTCTTTGTATTTGATTGATTAAAGATTTGGTTTTTCCTCAAGTTCATATCAAGTAGTGTAGATACATGGGCATATTATATCTGTTGTAACTGTGCAAAGTAAATTTTAAATAGTATGCCATTTTATCAATATACTTGATTATTTCTACAAATTTAAGTTTGCACTATTTTTTATTACATATGGACTAATGTGACTTTGGTTAATGAATCCTTGATGTTATGGATTATTTTTTAATGTTTGAAATTGAATCAAATTATGTGTTTTTTAATTTTGACTTTTTAAATTATGATAAATAGTTCTTTCCAAAGGTCATGTGGTATAACACCTTCGTTTATTTAAAGTTTGTTTCAAATGCACAAAGAGAGGTTATAGACATTTATTTTTTTAGTTCAATTTTTAAATTTTTGTATGATATAGGAGTTTCTGTCAAACATTATGCAGTCATACTTGCTAAAAACATTTTAATTTACAATTAGCATACTATGTATTAACACATAGTGCAATATTTAACAATTCTTGTCCAGAAACACTGCTACATACCTATGATGCCAATTCTTCTATTATAGTTGTTGCTATTGATTGTTGGTAGTTGTAGGTCTTGGTGTTGCATGTAAGAATGACTTCAAATTTGTTATTTTATAGTCCAAATTATAATTTTTATGAAAGTTCCATTCAATTTTCTATAAACAAATATGCATTACCAACATTTTGTATATTTTGCAAACAATATTGTATATTTTTCAAACTAGACTTCAATACCATGTTTACTTATATATAGTTCTCTATCGAGTAACCATTGCACTCCCTGATGTAAGTGCTAGTAAATATATGTTTCAACTTTAATCCTCAATATTCTATTTTTTTGTATGTTTATGTTGTAAGTGTAAAGGTGTATGTATAGTCATTTATGAAAAGGATGTCTTAGTAATTGAACAATTAAAACATAGATTTGTGTCAAAAATTTGGAGGACATAAATAATATTTATTTATCTTAAAATAATAAAATTCTACTTGTCTAAATATAGATGCATTAGTTTTCTTAAAATCATGTTAAGAAACTGAATTTCAATCTTGTTACAAACATATTTATTTTTTAAAATTTTCACATGAAAAATACCAAGAAATATCATTTTCAAAATATATTCAATTTAAATCACAAATAAAAAATAAACATCTTTATTCTAAAAATAAATGTATTAATTTTATTTATTTAACTATTTTATAGTTCTAATTTAAAAATAAATAAATGTCAACTTAATACTTTAGTTCTTAAGATTTTAAAAAGTAGTCGAGTCTTTTCTTCGGGACAGCTAAGGAAATACTGTGTTCCCAAATTATTAACGTGAGTGGGAGTGGAATCCTACCAATATAAGGATTCCACGCCTGCCTTTAGTTTGTCATTTATCATTTATTCTCTTCTTTCTATGTTATCTCCAAAATACATTCTTTGCTTTTGCAAATAGTTCGTTGAATCGCACCATGCCGTATTTCCCACGCAATTGTTGCTTTGGCCTCTTTAAATCCACTCACACTCAAAATGTTATCTACGATTAGCTGGGAAGTACTAAGCTGTTGAAGATTTTATTTTTTCTCTGCACGCTTTTGCCAGATAGATTTAGAAGCAATTTACTGTTCGATAATGGAGGCGTTGAGTGTGGTGGAGAAGACTGGAAATGGAAAAACTTCAATCGTAATTCCATCTTTGTGAACACTTACACCTCCACCTTTTTCTTCTTTCATTTTATATTCTTAAATATGATGTTTACTGCTTAGTTACGTTTATTTATTTTGCACATAAGTTAGGGAGTGCATCGTTATTTGTTTTACCACTAAAATTAATCGTGGCGCTAATAACAAGCCATTTGGGACATTTAGATTTTGTGAGAAATAAAAGTCTTATTGTAATAAATTATAATTTAGGGATTATTATATATGTTGTGAAATTTGAGTCTGAAATAAGTCTCACGTTTGTAAATCAGTGTTGAGTTATTCACAAATAAGTTTTAACTGTGTTTAATGGTAAATCAGTTGTCATTTAATGGTAAACCAGCTGTCATTGATAAAAGTCTTTAACTAACAGGAACATTTTATTTCCATTTGCAATGTTTTTTGTCAATTTGATGACAACTTTCTTTTTTCATTTGTATTGCTTTATTTTATAAATTTGTATGCAAATATTTCAAAATTAAATAATCCTTAATTTCCTTAAGGAAAAAATCTAGATTTGTCTAAGTTTATTTCATTCCATTATTTAGCACTTATTATTAATTGTTTAATCCAACCACATACAACTAGAATTTGTAGCACATGGCATTTATACACACCCATGCACAAAAATGTACTTCTAACATATTAATATACATATAATTTTCTATGTGCATAATCTTTGAACCTCCTTTAAATACAAATGCTAGTATTTAATATTATTTTTTATTGTTATATATAAGTTATTTATTATATAAGAATACATATTATAAATATTGGGCAGTTAAAATAGACATTGTTGTTGGTTTAGAAAAGAATAGAAAATATACCTAGTACAAGATGGATATGAAGAGCCATGATTGAAATGTTTAACATGAGAAAGGAGTATACAGAAAGAGACAAAGTTAAATATGTCTTGGGTAATGCAGATTTATTTAAGTTCATTAAGTAGAGAAGAGTCAAGTTAAACATGGAGTGAATAAAGTAGTGTAAGTTTTTAGAAAATATACTTTGATTTTTCACACTAATCAAGGTGAGGTAAAAGGGCATCCAAGATTCTTTATAAGTATTCAATCTTAATCGTCATGATTATAATTTTTATATTAAAGAGTATTAATAAATAGAAAATACATTTAAAATACAATATCATTAAAAATTAAGCATACAAATTATTCATAATATAAAAAATATTAGATTTATTGTAAGAAATAGTTTGAAATATCAACCAAAATAGTATAATATTAATATATTATTAAGAGAATCTATGACTATAATATATAAAAATGAATTATATGTACTAAAGCAAGAAATCTTCACTCATTATAAAGTCTAACATAACATTGAGAGAACTCCTTTTTGTTGGGATGTGAAGCCCAACGGTCACATAACCGTTCATATTCTCCCATACTTGTATAAATACATGAGTGCAGACTATGTATCTTAGATATATCATATAATAGAATCGTTCTCTGCTTTCTGGTGGATGTAGCCATTTATTGGTGAACCACATAATTCGTGTTGTCTTGTCTTTGTGTGTGTTGTTCTATTTTCGATTTTGTTTCCTTTATCTGCTTGTTTAATATTTACAATTGGTATTAGAGCTATGGAGAAGTGCTGGGTTGTTGGTTAGAACCAAGGAGCAGAGATGGAAGCTGAAGAAGCCTCTTAGTACTTCCCATATATTTTAATGGGTATAACTAATTTTGTATTTGATGATGATGAGGCTGATTCTATCATTAAGGAATTTCTTGGCACTTTGGATTCGGCTGAAGAAGAGGGTTTGAGGCAATCACTGGTTGAAGGAGAGACTGTGGAGTTAGTCTTCCGAGATGAGGAGGATGCTTCCCTAGGAGAGGAGGATGTCTTCCTGGGAGAGGAGGATGCAGTCTGGTACCAGACGAGTGAAGATGAACCCGAGGAAGAGGTCGAGAATTGGGAGGAACATCTAAACAAAGAAATTGTATTTTTAAAGGAGGAGATTTTGATGCTGAGTGAGCGAATATACTCTATGGAGAAGGAAAAAGAGAAACTTGCAGAAAAGTGGGAATTTAATACAAAGAAAAAAAATGAAGAATTAAGGATGGAATTGGTTGACTTGGACACATTCCTTACCGAACTAGGCTTTGATAAGGAAAAATGTGAAGCCAAAGAGGCTGAGAGTGCAACGGTGGCTGATTTGGAGGACTTTGAAAAGAAAGCCCTGCAGGCTGGCAATGGCAGGAAAGGTCCAGACGGAAGAAGAGTTGTTGGCAGTTGGCACGTCAAGGGCTCTTCTGGTGACAAGGAGGATGAAGAAGGCAATGATACCAAAGGTCTGGTGGAGAAGCTTGACACCGTCAGCACTGTGGAAGGTAGGCGGTTTCCACCTTGTGACATTTCGATTGCCCACTCGGACGGGTATGTGGAGATCCAAAACCGCTCTAAGGAAAATGGAGAATTTGGTCATAGAGATTCTGTCCTTTCTCCCCATCACATGCAGCTTTAAGAATCATTTCAAGGCTTTGATATTAGTCTTTTTAGAGATCAATCTTTTGGTTCGCAACTTTCAAGTGATATTGCACAATCTTCAATCAGTTTGTTGCCTCTATCAATCCAAGCAACAGACGGTAGTAATGTTGGTGAAGATATTTTCAAGAAAGAAATCAAAGATAATTATGATGGCAAGACCAACAAGTTTAAGTTTGAGCTTAGTCCTCAATAGGTGAAGAAGCTTTCTGAGTTATTCCGCCCTATAAGACTTGATGCCCGTGGCCCAGTTGAACATCCAATCCCAATTGAACCACGACCAATAAGAAAACTTTTACTACTTGAGTATGGATTTATTGGTGGTGATGCAAGGGAATAATTATGAAGAAAGGAATTCTGTAGGGAAGAAATAAGGCAGGAGGAAAGAATGAGGGTTATTGCTAAGGAGGCGACGACTGATCTGACTTCCGCCACCAAGGATTATATTGCCGAGAAGGCTAAGGCGGTAGAGGAGGAGGAAGGAGATACCGTGGATGACATCGAAGAGGCTGAGGTTAGCACGGGAGAGGCATGAGCAATTTGGGGAAACATTTCCTACCTCTGCAATGTCATGGATTCGCCTGAAGGTGCTGATTTGATCAGAAAGGTTCTTCAGTAGGAGGGGGCGTATGGATTGCAGTTTCCTCTTCTTCTGAAGAACGATGGGATAAATTTTGGAAAGGTTTTTGAACAAAATGAGCTTTGTGAGTTCTTGTTGTAGTTTGCGTGCCTCAGTGTATGTCCTGCACTGGTATTATTTGAGCAAGTCTTTGAGACTTGGGATTGTGTGATGAGTGAGGAAAAATCTCACGGTATTAGACTTGTGTTGAGTCTAGTTAATAATAACGAGGCAACTTATGTTGAGTGGCCACCTAAATCTGGAGGACAAGAGGCTGATTTCTTTACCAATCTTGTTGTCAAAGAATGGTAGAAACATAAGGAGTTTGAAATATTTATTGGTGGGAATTGTGAGTTTGGTAAGCTTGATAAGGCCTTTACAACAAAGCATGCAAAGAAAACAGGCATGGAAAATATCTATAGTGAGCGAACTTTTGTTATGGTTCCACAAGATCATCCTGTATCAGGGTATGTTCGGTCTGATGTGCTTCGGAGGAGATTCATCCGAAGCGTTTGTGAACAAATTTTGGTGAAATTAAAATCTTCGATGGGCTCGTTGTAGTGTGAGTTTCAAAATGGAAATGCAAGGATGACATAGTGCATGGCTGTGCCGGTTGAACTTCACAGGGGAGATTGTTGGGATGTGAAGCCCAACGGTCACATAACCATTCGTATTCTCCCATACTTGTATAAATACATGAGTGCGGACTATGTATCTTAGATATAACATATAATAGAATCGTTCTCTGCTTTCTGGTGGATGTAGCCATTTATTGGTGAACCATGTAATTCGTGTTGTCTTGTCTTTGTGTGTGTTTTTCTATTTCTGGTTTTGTTTCCTTTATCTGCTTGTTTAATATTTACACTTTTTAGTACAAATCTATTACCAAAAATATATCATTAATAAAATACTGAGATTTTCTCTTCAACATGTGATCAATTTGATAGCAAAAAATCATTTCAAAAACCACTAATTTCAATAATATATATATATATATATATTTTAAAATATTTATTTTAAAAAATTTAACGATATAAATCTATTAGTGTTCCATCTAGGGAGGTTAGATTAAACTCTCTTGAATAGAACTAACTAACATCAAATCAAATCTGAAATGAAGTTTCTTTCACATCTATTAAAAAAATTGCTAGAGTAATATTTCTGGTTCACCTTTTAGAAGATCAAATGAATTCATTTCAAAGTGTCACTTTGTAACTATGTAACCCTTATTATTAGCTTTCCAAAAATTATAATATGTATCATGCTTTCTTTAATATTATATATTTTTAAAATCTTATAATTAATCTAGGTCAATTATAGAAAAATAATGACCTTTATTCAATACATTAGAAATAATCACAAACATTGTTAGAAAATCTAAAAAAATATATCATACTCCACATAGATGTCCTTATTTTAATGGTTTTTTTGGGATATATTTGAGAAGACCAATTTATTATTATTTTGAATTTTCTTTAGTACTAATCTAAAAATTAATAAGAAATACAATCTTTAAATTTTTTTTATCAAAACAAAATTTATACACTTGACATTGAAGTTAATGATCAATTCTAAGAAAAGTGAAAACATTTTATTTATAATGAAATTTATGGACTATGAAGTAATGCCAATTAAATTTTTTATTGAAAACTTAGAAAAATGATAGAAATAAATTTTTATTTTATCTAAACTATAGTTTGAATATACATAGAAAATTTCATATTTCATTAACTTATGACATCCTCAAATTCTTAATCATTTGTTCTCTATATTTGATGCAACTTAAAAAATGCTAAAAATGTTGATTTTGAGCATCCGACTTAGGCCAAAAAGTGAGAGAGTATTGTGGGATTGCTCAAGCTTAACACAAAATTATATTGAATTCTAAACCAAACCTAAATTATAAATAATGCCAAATAGGAAACCATGATTCCAAATTGAGTGCTCAAATTAAATCACTCAATACAAACACCCTTCTTAGGATTCCCATGACCCCTACAATCAAGGAGTCAATGTCCCAACTTGGGTGTTCTAATTATTCTTGCTTAATATGTGTAAATAAGTAAGATGATAGTTTAAAGGATTCCGCTAAGAACATGAATAGGGGAGAGGGGCTAGTAGTCATGTAGAACAAATTTGTGACTATATATTAAGTACATCAAATTGTGTAGAACCTCCAATTTTTAAGAAATGTGATATATAATCTTATTTATTTGCAATTAAAGTTTGAAGGTGTGACTCATTATACAACTTATCACATAAACATGTCTAGTGAGAGGTGTTAAAATGAATTTTAAAATATTGAACCAAAATTTTATCATGAAATCTCTAGATATCATTTATTGTTAGAAAAATATCACATTCTTATTTAAAAAGTATAACCTATATACAACCTAAATGATCTCAATACCTTATGGTAACCATAAATCTTGTTATGTCTAACCTTTATATATCCAATAAGAATGATTGAATAGTTGAGAACAAAATACTATTTACTATTAGAAAAGCATCATATTCTTATATAAAATACAACTTATATTCAATAGAAATGATAATAATTTTTCTGGCAATCTTTTTCATTTCATTGTAAAAAATAATATATGTATTGTACTCACCTTTTACATTTGTTATAGAACAAACATATAAGATGAAGCACTCCAATAAACATGTATATTATCATACTAATTTATACACATCAAAATATTATTTATCACATAAGTGCAATTCTTGAACACATGAGAGCCTTACTATAAAAACAACACATTTATATTAGATAATTATGATATTTAATATATAACAAAAATAATTTATTACATGTTTTAAATGAATGTATTTATGATTTTTTTAAACTATGATATTGATAAGCTCTCATGCACATTTGTATAAGGGTTCATCTTGACAAAAAATTGGTCATTTGTTTCTTATTATGGTAAGAAGGAAACTAGGGTCTTGAGCCCTACACAAAAGAAACCCAATGGGCCCAACAAAACTAGACCAAAAGAGGTCAAGGGTAGTAGTCAAATAACATAGAAACACAAAACAAAAGAAAAATTATTAACAAAAAATAACCAACAAAGAACTCAACTACACAATAGCATCAAAACATTTGGTCATTTGTTGATTTACATGTAGAACAATTATTAACAATATATAGTATAAATATATTGTAAGATTAAATCCCATTACCGCAACTACTAAACTAACAATAGAACTCGACCCAATTGCTAGTTGTGTCCCCTAATGTTTGTTGATAAAATAAAATGAAAATTAGGAAATTGCAAGCTTGGCCTTGTCATGTCACTCGTGGTTAGAACACATTGATCATCATCATTTATTAATATATAGAATTTAAAACTATCATTAGACATTGTATATACTAGTTTGTAGTTTATTCATGATCAAAGATTTTGCAAATTACTTCAAACTATTATAGTGCACTCTTATATATGTTATTGTGTATTCTATCGTATAATTTAAATTATTTTTAACAAATCATGATCATAATTTTATCTTAATAAACATAAATCTTTTATAATCTGTAAACTTAATTTAAAAATATTTAAAAACTTAATTATATATAATTTTTCATATCAACATTTCAAATCACACTAATAATAAAACCAAAACAAAAGAACGCTCAAATTTTATCTATAAATAGTGGCTTGGAGAGATAATTTCCAAGCAGCCGTGTGATGTTTCGACCCTGTAGTCGTTAGAGAAATTAATTTTCGTGCAACATATGTAAAACGGGTTTATCTAATTTGGTTCTCTTCTCCATTTTGGTAACGTTAATGCTCTTTTCTTTCTATTCGACAGATGCTACCGATACTACCACCATTATCATAGGGGCTGGAATGTCAGGTATGTTATAACGTTTAATCTTTTTAACTTTGAGGTTGACGAGTATAACTTATATTTTTGTTAGAATGTTACTCTTTGGTGCAGGAATAATGGCGGCAAAGACTTTGTCTGAGAATGGGGTTAAAGATTTTGTAATATTGGAGGCGACGAACAGAATCGGGGGAAGAATGCACAAGAAGAGTGTGGGAGGGCACACCGTTAGAGATGGGTGCCAACTGGGTGCAAGGTGTGGGAGGAAAGTATGAGAATCCCATCTGGACTCTTGCAAACAAATACAACCTCCGGACCTTCAAGTCTGACTGGAGCAGTCTCAGCAACAAAACCTATGATCAGGAGTAAGTCTAATGGATATAACAAGAAGAGATTTAATAATATAACGACGAAATTCCCATCCATTTCAAAATTTAATTTTGAATATAAAAGCTGCTTGAAATACTATTTTTCTTCATTTCTTACTTGTAGGGGACATATTTTGCCCCAGCCCAAGGTGGCAGAGTTACACAGACAAGCGGCGGCCTCGTCCGAGGACTGTGAAAAATTATCTACAACATTGAAAAACAATAGGGAGAAAGACATCTCAATCTTAGTGTCTCAGCGCATTTGTGGGCAGTAAGTAGACCCATTTAAGCATATTTTATGGTGCAGATAATATTGTTGTCTCCACAGACGAAAGGATATTAATGGT
Organism: Sequoiadendron giganteum; assembly: GCA_007115665.2. Lineage (NCBI taxonomy): Eukaryota > Viridiplantae > Streptophyta > Pinopsida > Cupressales > Cupressaceae > Sequoiadendron > Sequoiadendron giganteum. The sequence goes on from CM021100.1 coordinate 621,324,615, forward strand.
TTCAGTTTTTTCAATACAGTATTCCAACCACACCTTTGGAAATGGCCATCGACTTCTTCTTCTATGACTGTGAAACTGGAGGTTGTTATCTAATCAAGTCATTTATATACATTGTATCTAATGTTTACTATAAAATAAATATTAAATCTGGTGGGCTTTTTGTATTCAGAACCTCCGCGTGTAACGAGCTTGGAGAACGTGGAGCCAAATGCAACGTTTGCAGATTTTGGCGAAGACGATTACTTCGTAGCAGATACCCGAGGATACGAGCATATTGTGCATAAATTGGCGCAAGAATTTCTTAAGTCTCATAATGGAAACATAATCGACCAGCGCCTCAAACTCAACAAGGTTGCTTCTCTCTTGAAGTCCTCTCTTTACAAGCTTAAAAAAACAGTTCAAAAAAAAATCACGCTTTTCAAATTGCTCTTACAACTTTAAACGTTTGAGCGGCTTTTGTGTAGCAGGTTGTGAGCAAAATCGAGTATACAAATAGTGGTGTGAAGGTCTTCACAGAGGATGGCTCAGTTTACAGCGCAAAGAACACCATTGTATCCGTTAGCGCGGGAGTGCTGCAGTCAAAACTTATCGAGTTTAAACCAGATTTGCCCGTAAGTGTGACTATTTTACATTTAAAAAGTTACTTCAAACTTAAGAATTGTTAAGGTTTTTGACTGTATATACATGTTGAAGAGACGGAAGCTGCTGGCAATATACAAGTGGAATATGGTGAACTACTGCAAGATCTTCATGAAGTTCCCTTACAAATTCTGGCCAACAGGTCCGGGTACCGAATTCTTCATGTACGTCCATGAGATAAGAGGTTACTACAATTTCTGGCAGGTATTTATCCATTTTCTCAAAATCTTGATTTTTTTCTAACGTTCGGATCATTTTCATGATCACTCGAGTGTTTACATAAAGACTGACTTTCAAAAATTTGTAGTTGAATCCAAGTAAACTATTACATTGCTTGATTGTTGTTATGGTGACAGCACCTGGAAAACGAGTACCCTGGAGGAAACCTTCTCGTGGTAACTGTACTAGACGATGAAGCGCGAAGAGTAGAACAGCAGCCTGAAAAGGAGATTAAAGCTTAAATCATGGCAGTTTTAAGAAAGATGTTTGGCAACAACATTCCAGAGATGTCTGATATCTTGATTCCCAAGTGGGGACAGGATCGCTTTTATAAGGGAACATTTTCAAACTGGCCTATTGGTGTCTCGGAGCAAGACTTTCACGATTTACAGGTTGTTTCTAAGCGAAATGCTTAGTTTGTTTTATTTATTCGTTTCCTTTCTTGGATAAGGAATTCTCCATAGCCTGTATAACAATGTTATTGGTTTTTGCAGGCACCGGTTGGTCCTGTATTCTTCACTGGCGAACATACCAGTCAAGAGTATAATGGATATGTGCATGGTGCCTATCTAGCGGGTAACAGACCTTTCACTCTTTATGTGGCAATTAAGCTGAATTTACGTTAAAATCCCTCACTCACGTAACCTGTATCATATCAACAGGCATAAACACCGCTGAAATGGTGTTAGATTACATTAAGAATGGCAACTGCGCTATCATTTCGACGCTCATAAATAAGGCGCTTATACTAGCAAAAACAGATTCTCACGCTCGCGCAGAGATCAAACAGGTAACACGATCTTAATAATATTTTGTAGTTTCTTCGGGTAAAACTAGAAGAATCTATTGCATAGCATTTGTTCTCTTAGAAAAAGTTGTGTATTAAGATATGGAATGGTCATCTAAAACTAGTGAGTTTTCTTGGGAAAACCCTTTAGGAGGAAAAATACCAGAATTAGATTAAACCTTGTGTAGCAATACTTGCTGATCTCTATTTGTTAGAAATTTTCTTCAAAAGTTGCACTAGTTTGATACAAAATTTTAATATCTAAAGTGCTGATCTCTATTTGTATCTAAATTTGCAGGAGAAAATGTTTGGATGTCGAACAAGAAGAAAGGCTTTGATTTCACTAAAATAGTCTATGTGAGGGAGAAAACGTTGAAAGCAGATTTATTTAAATCTATAGTTTGTGTTATATATTTTACTTTATCAAGTAGGTGCAGGATTTTAGTTTCGGATAAAGTGACAATTTGACTCAAGTGATTTTGTGATATGATACATCGAAAATTTGGCAATTTCCATGTTCTGTCATTAATAATTTTATTTTGATTTTTAAAACATTATAGTGAAGTAAAATGCAGAGTTTTCGGTTTGTTCAACTATGTGCTTGCTATGAGTAAATAAGAAAAATAATATTTAAATTAATAATATTTTTTAAATAATAAAGATTCATATTACAATTTATATTATTTATTTAATTTTCTTTAAAGAAATATTTTTATTTATTTTAAAATTATTTTATTTTTGAAGATTTGTTTTATTTTATTAATTTAAGAATATTTTAATTTATTTTATAATTAGTGAGACATTATTTTATTTTTATTCACTCAAAGCTATTTTATTATATTATTTATTTTGATTTTATTTGATTTATATTATTAATTTTAATATTAATTTTAACATTTAAAAAAAGTAGTGTAATATGTGTGTATGGACCAATAAAAATGAAAAAAATGATTATGAATAATCAACATCAAAGGAAAATTAACAATCACAATCAATTCAAAAACCATCAATGAAGCAAACCTACATGATAACTTTGCATAGTTCCATTGCTCTTCAATTGCACCTTGAAGAATGGTGTGTATGGCTAGTCTTATATTTTTAGCACATAACAACTTAAATGATATGGGTATAAATTTCTTGCAGGGAGAGATAATGGTTGAATATGGTTGTATTTATAAATTTCATGTGATATCAATCAATAGTTGAGATCAAGCAAAAGAATAAATGGATGAGAATGCTTGAGAGAAATTGATAAAGTGTTAATTGATTGCATGGTATGGATTAGTGCAATTGATAGAAGACTGAATTGAATGGAGAGTGAACTTAAAGTGAGTGGAATTTAACAAAAGAGGTGGAAAGACATAGATAATTAATACAAGAAAAAATTAAATAAGTTAATTATTTAACTCATTAACAAGCTGAGAAATAAATAAAATAATATTTGTTTGGGAGAATTGTGGGGGATACCCCACTATTGATAGTCTGGAAGATATGCAACATCCAAAAGGATTACTCACATAGCTTTGGGGATTGAATGTGAGGGATTATTTGGAGACTAGCTTTGTAGATGGTAGTGGAAGGATTTTAGTAGGCTTGGTCTCCTAGTCGCTAAAATTACACAACTACAATGATTCTTAAGGACATAACCATAATCGCCTAGCAGGGAGAGGATAGGCCGGTCTAGATTGAACATGCTAGTTTAGGGCAGTATAATACTAAGGATGACTTCTCGGTGTTAGGGAAACATGATGGGAGGATTACACTCCCTTGGAAATTATGCTAGTATAGTTTATGCCTTCAAAAAGCTAGGGCCTTTTCCTAGACCGCAATTTAGGGAAGGGTTTTGATGACATATAGGTTTAGCAGAATTGGCTAGCACATCCCATTGAGATGTGTAATGTGATAATCAAGTGAGAAGTATGCAAACTATTTGTTGCATGGATACCCCTTTTCTCAAAGGTGCTAGATATGGCTATTTGAGAAATAAGATTGGGTAAGTGCCCTCCCAAATGATATTCTATCCCTCTTTAAATTATGACACTTTCTTAAAAAGAAAGTGATGCATTCATGCATTTGGCTAATAAGCCCATCTATTTTGATATGGGAAATTTGGAAAGAGCATAAAATGAGAATTTCCCAAGGTAAGGAAATGAATATATCATGTTTTCAAAATAAGGTGGAGGCAATCATTGTTGAGAAAGTGAATAGTGGGATATTAAGGCTAAATTTGGAAAAAAGTGGAATTCATGGAGCGGGATGTGAAATTGGGACTTGGGTGGTTCAACCTCAATATCCTAAAATTTGGTAGAAAGAAGGTAGAGGGACAAATATTTCTCCATGCTAAGGTAGTTTGGAAACCTAAGAAGGTCGGGTGTAGGTTGGATATCCATAATGGGGAAGGGGATATAGTGGATGAACTTTCAACGCCTCTTCTAAAAGGGACAAATAATTATGCATAATTGTAGGTTGTGATATAGGGGATTCAATTCTATTAAGAGTTAAGCCTAAAAAATATTGAAGTGGAAGGCGAATCAGACTTGGTGACAAGAGCTCTCAAGTTAGGAAAAAAATCAAATTAAAAACTACAAGGGCTAGTGGAGAGAGTTGTTGGTCTTCTAAGGAGTTTTGATCAATAGGTGGTGAAACACACATATAGGGAAGCCAATTCTGAATTGGATAAGTTAGCAAATATTGGCATGGATGAGGTTTTTAAGAAACACTCTTACCCCTTCTATTGTATTTAATGGTTGTACCGCATGGAGTCTTGTGAAAAACTTCTGAGTTTGGGAGGGCTGTGTGGATACAGTTGTGGATGAGGAGATGTTCCTTGCAGAAGCCAGGCATCTTGTGCTCTAATGGTAGAGGTTTTCTATGAGTGTCAAAGTGTTTGGGAGATGCATGAGAGTTTGGCTTGGTTCGGGCATGAGCCAAAGCGTAGAATAGTTAAAGTGTTGGCTTAATCACAAAAAGTCTCTCAATGATCTCTTCAAGTTGCACATGGATCCTTCTTGCTATTTGTTGAGTCTTGGCAGAGTGTTTGTTGTAGAGAATCATGTTGGGTTGATAAGTGGTAGCACTAATGTTAGGCAATATGCACGTGGCATGATTGGTGCCAACTTTGAGGGGTGGTGTGATAGGTTGTGATAAAAAGTCAAATTTTTCACTTATGAGCACATGGAACTAGTTTTCTCCCTCTAATATTATGTCCATAGTCTACTGTGGGGAGTTGCATTGGGCTGACAACTGGCTGTGATAATGACAAACCATGTACACATGGTGAGAGGGTTCTCTTTCTAGTGCATTATCCGAGCACTAGTAGTGATGTATTGTGATGGTTAGACATAGGGTAGTGTGGCTAATGGTCTAGCTTATTTTGACGTGGCCAACCAATTTTAGTAGAACTTTGACCTTTCGACCAAAAATAAATAACTTGACATGATTTGACACTATGAAATGTTTAATTATGGGTCTTGTCTAGGGATAACTTTAAGAAACCCCCCACTCGACAAAGGTGTAAAATCCTGGAAAATATTTCCTTTTATTTGAAAAAAATTATTAATTGTTTTGGCGAATCTATGCACATTATTAAAAAAGTTTGTAAAATCCCAGTGAATCTTAATGAATAATTGGTAAAAAATAATAACCACAGTGGAAAATCCTAGTGAATATTCACTAAAAAGATTAATTACAATGGCAAATCTCTCCTTTAAAAATTTGCATAGTTGGTCGGTGTAGTTCCCCCATATTTTTTTTGTTTTTTGTAATATTGAAGTAGGGGCCTAGGGGCGGCAGCCACCAGCGGGGTCAAGGGGGAAATGCGCCCTCGCCACCAAGCATAAATTCACTATCAAAAATTCATTGGAGAACACTCAGATTAAGTGTTTTTTAAAAATCTCTTTAAAAGTAAGAATAAATGAAAAGTTTAAATGTTACCATCGATTAGCAATTTAGCTTTTTAATCGAACGACTGTAGGTTGATTCTACGGCCTAATACACACATGCCTTTTAAAAGGATTGTTGAGGCTCAAAATTTGTTTTGGGCCACACGATTAGATTTAATCATGTGGCCCAAAACAAATTATGGGCCTCAACAAACCTTTTAAAGGCATGTGTGTATTAGGTGACAAAATCAACCTACAACCATCTGATTAAAAAGCTAAGTGATGATTTGATGACAATAAATAAAAGGCCTATTCAAGGCTAAAATATCCATGAAATTAAATGGTAATTTATTATTGTGGCGATATTTCCCCAAAATTAATGGTATGAATATAATATTACTGGTGAATATAATCGATATTTGTGATTATAGTATAAATTGCTGGTGAATCAATTCCAATGAGGTAACGTTTAAAATATAATACATAGGAAAATTAATCGAGATGATTTTTTTTTTGTAAAAACCTGGCGATTCAGCATCATTTTTAGCTTGTACTATTCACCATTTATGGAGGTCCCAATTTCAATTATTCACCAATTGGCAAAGATTCACCACTAAAGTTTTCCCTGGTCTTGTCACATGTGCCCTGCTTAAATGTTTCATCTTGTGGGTGGCTTGGAATTATGGTGAAGAATTTATTATGTTAGGCTTTCACTCAAGTGAGCAAGCCAAGGGACAATATTTCAATTCAGAAGCGTTGCAGGGACAAATTATAATTTTGCCAAGCTCTTAAATTGCAAGCTTTGGCATGAGTAAAAATTGATATAAAGAATAGCATTGAGGGCCAAAAATATTGCTTGTATGGCTATGTTGGATATTGAAGATGACATAATGGAAACACATATTAGGTTGACCAACTCCTGACAAAAAATAGCTTTCTTGGGCTAAGTCACAGAGTTGAGGTTGAAGAGGATCTTGATTGGGAATTTTTTTTATCGATTTGTACTGTGAAATTATTGTTCGGGAGTGTGTTTCTAGTGGTAAAGGAAAGATACAGATTTGAAATAGATATATCATCTTGGTTTGTGGATGCATTGCTAGATTTGCAGATATCAAAAGATGAGGTATTGCAAATAAAAAGGATGCTGGTGAAGCCTGAGCTATTGGGGGGGGATTGAGGATGTCATGGGGTTTTCTTAGCTAGGAGCAAGCATCCTGAGGCCAAGAGACCTGGGTTTGCTTAATGTGTTGGGTTTGATGGTCCAATTCTACCCCTTCTTACTGGATGTCAAGGGGATTGACCTATTGCTTCATCGAACACGGGCAATGGAAGGGGTGAGTTTTTTGAGGAGAATGTTGCATTTGGTTTTGGTATAGGATTTTGATTGGGAAATGGATTTCATAAATTTTATTCAAGAGAATGGGGATGCATGAGTACAAGTTTTAAAAATTGGATAAGGTTCAAGGTGTTTGTCTCTGGCTCTATGAGGCTTTTTTGCACACTATTTTTAGGTAGTAATGGGTGGGTTAGTGTAGCCTACTTTTTTGATAATTGGCTCATTTTTTGGACAGTTATAAATTAGGGATTTGGCTTGGGTGAGATTTTGTGCAATCTTCCTAGTTGCAAAGTCCAGATGTACGAAAAATGTAATCTTTTTGGAATATTAATAAAATTACTCTCTTACATATAAAAAAAAAAAAATTATTTATTTTTAAAAGAGGATAATGTTTGGAAGAATAATTAGTTTAATTAAATAATTATTCAATTATTGATATTTAGGAAAAAATAATTGAAGATAAATTAATTAAATAATTATAAATTATAAATTATTTAATGAATTTATCCGTGAGGAATAACTAATGAATTAGTTAAATAATTAAAATTATTTAATTAATAAAGGAAAATGATGAAATAAATGAACTAATTAAATAATTCAAAATTATTTAATGAAAGTATAAATGCGAAGAAAAAAAGAATTTTAAATAATTAAAATTATTTAATTATTAAGGATGAAAGGGAAACAATGTTAATTTAATTAAATAATTTTATAAGGTGAATTGATGAGACATGATTAAAAATATTTATGATTTTTTGGAAGAAACAAGTTAATCAGATTCAGGTGCCTATATTTTCCCCTTTTTGAGACAATACATTTTTACAACATTGTTTAAAAGAAAGTGTGAAGGATTTTGTGATGACATACCCTAGTTTCCCCATTTAAAAAAGAAATGGAGGTAGGATGCCGCCTCAAGAGATTGGTGAAAAAAATATAATTTTTAGGTCAAACTCTCAAAAAGGTATGATCAACTTAGTAGAGATGAAAAAATGGTAACTTAGGAGAAGAAAATTCAAGCGAGAAGAAATGTCGGTATTGAGAATGAATGTGGGGAGGGAGGAGCCTGTTGAAGATACATATGTGACATGATACTTATGTGATTGTGGGTTAGTATGGTAGAATAAAATGCAAGATGATAATGATTATTGATCAATATCATGTAACAAAACATTTAATGATTGAGATGAAATAGATAGATATGCGATATATTGATATGGATGGATATGAGATTGATAGATATTGTGATTATTGTTTTGTTCTTTTATTATCATCATAGAGAAATTTATTGTGGCAAATGGATATGTGTACACCAAGTTGTGAAAAACCATGGTGACTTTGGTATCCTCTACATGGACCTTGACTCTACAAATAAGGAGGATTTTCCTCATTCATACTAGACATGGTAGAACCTTGGTGTAATATGTGGGGGTAGCTATCTGTAGAGAAGGGGGACCCATCACTCTTGAGACTTTAGGTCACATGAGAACCCCAAGGAATAGGCTGCCCTAAACTACCTCATGTTTTCTAAAGAGATTAAAAAGGACAAAGTACTGAGGCTGAAAAAGGAAGGGAAAATAGCTTGCTACTTTCCTTCTACTAAAATTGGATGTTCATAGGGTCAGAAGAGCTGACTTCCAAGGTTTGAACTACTGCCCAAACAACTCACTACCTGAGGATGAAAATGTGGATCTCATACTCCAATACGACACATTGGTGTCTCAGGAACGTGTTGGAATCTGTACGGATAAAGGTCTAGAAATAGACAAAAATGCAAGGAATCTACTAACTACCTGACTATGTGATGTTTTATGTTTTGATAGAGAATTAAAAAGTAAAAAAAAAAAACAAATTAAAAAAAAGGACACTAAAAAGAACTATGTTAGAAATGATAAGGAGAAGGTAGGAAAAGGTATCGTGCTTCCCACAACTCGATTCTTCAATTAGCTCCACTCAAAAACACCTATACACACTAAAATGAGAAAAATGTTGGGTTGTGCCTTAGTTAGACCCCCGTTTTGGTGTTCCCACCTCAAAAAATAACCAAATAGCCACAAATTATAGAAATGGATAAAGAAAATAGAAAGGAAATGATACAACTAGATAGAAAGAAAAGACAAATGTAATGCTATCCAATAAACAATATGATGCAACCAAGTAGACAAACATAATATTGTTACCGTCCCAACTATGAGCTCTTAAGGCCAATAGCGGAAAAAAGATAATGGCACCACCACATAAAGAAGATGAAGCTTGAAAATCCCTTGGTAGCAATGGTGTTGCAACAAGAAGGTGATAATGGAACCAAATGAGGAGCTTGTAGTGAGAAGAATAATGGTGTAGAAGCAAGAAGAGACTAAAGATAGTAGCTAGAGTGTGTGAAAATGCATGAAGAAGCCACGAGTGTGTAGAGAGAGTGAAAGAATGAAATTTGATAGATTTGAATTATAAAAAGGGAGGTAGGCAGGAGACATTAAAATTTGCACCCAATAGGAAACGTAACATTTTTGTTGATTCCAAGAGTAGGAATCTTATTAGGATGGTAGTGCGGTGTGCGTACGTTTTTGTGGCATGCACATCCCTGAAAAAATTCCTCCACTAATGAAAAATAATGTAGCTAGGTGGATGGATCAAGGTGGTGGTAGTGAAATTGCATCATCAGGTTTACATTTTCTAAGGTAGGGAAAATTAAATGGGGAATTTTCCTATAGGTGAAAATTTGCACCATTACATTTCCCCCCCACTTTAGCGAGCATGTGTGTCGGTGTGAATGTGAGGTAAAGTAGAAAGAAATTAAAGAGAATATGCGTTAATCAGTGAGGATGTAGATCTTTGATCTAGCACACCTGGATGTGCAGGATGTAGCTCTCCAGGTTCTCGGTCCTACAGGGAAACCTTGATGTGAAAGTTAGAGAGATGGCTCCACAAGTATGAGCAGTCCTATAGAATTGGCTCCATGGGTTCTTGGTCTTGTAGAAATTGAACAAAGGTTCTATAGGTTCTCAGTCCTACAGAAAGAAGGAGCTTCACAAGTTATTGGTCCTACAAAGGGAGCACCATAGGTTCTCGGTCCTATGAGGCTTGACATGAAAGGACTCTATAGGTGCTTGGTCCTGAAGGTTTGATGTGAAAGTACCTTACAGGTTCTTGATCTTGTAAGGAAAGCTTGATGAGGTGCTCAATTATGCTAGGCAAGCTTGATAGTAAAAGCATATTTAAATAGGTGCTCAGTCTTGCAAAGAAACATGTTAAGTTGTAGAAAAAACATGTTAGAGAGAAGAACTGAAGCCTATAGACATATCATAGAGCAAGCAATTGAAGGAGAATTTTTCAAAGGGTTCCCTTCAAGAACCCATCAAGATAGCAATAGGCCCATGCAAAGGGACACTCTAATTTGAAAAACGTGTCATTTTTTTACAAATGATTTTGTCATCAAGGAATGATTTTAAAAGATCTCTTTTGTAAAGGAATTCCATCAAAATAATGATCCTTCTCAAAGGAAAATTTGTAGACTTCTTAATTAGAAAAAGTACTCCTTTTTCAAAATAAATTTTTTAGATTCTTTTTCTACAAACTTGTTTTTGAAAGAAAAATTTCATTAAGGGGATCCTTGTTGAAGAATGCACTTTTGGAAAATTAAATTTATTATAAGGGATTCTTTTTCCACTAAATTCACCTTATTGAAAATTAGAGAAATATGGTAGCCCTCCTTAGGATGGTGCATGCTACACAGAGGAGCACATAGAATCTTGAGAGAGAGAAAAGGCAAAGATGTTGTGGCCCACAATACATAGAGATGTAAACATGGAATGTTTTCACACATGTGAGGGACAACACATAAGAACTACAACATCACCAAGAATATAGAGAGGGACAAATAAAGACAAAGAAAATGGAAACAAGTAGAGATGAAGAAATCAAGAGATAGGGGAATCTAGGAGTTCAGGGTCAGATCTATTCATATATATAAATAGGTAGCATGTGATGTATGAACGAAAGATAATCAATCCAAAAATTTCATAGATCATGGAGAAAAACACATGAAGACAAAATGAAAATATAAAAATTGGGTCAACATGGAAGAGGGCCTAAATACCCACAAAGCTTTGCATCGTCCCCAATTGTTGAAAAGAAAAGTCACAACATATAGAAGAATGATGAAACACATAAAGGAAGTTCATGAAAATTTTTCTAGGCCTATATCCAATCACCTAAAATGGTAGCAAGGGTCCTCCAGGAAGGATCACAAACACATAAATACAAGCACGGGGGAAACACAACATACACACAAAAATCTAATATATAGATAAAGAAGAGGTATCCCCTACTCCTCATCGACTAGTAGGTCATCTTGCTCCCAATATAGATCATTATAAAGGGAGGGAGGATGGGCCTACAAGGGAGGGATAGCGAGGGGAATACCCTTCAAATATATTGCAATAGGGGCCAAGTAAGAAGGCCCCTCAAGGTCTTCTTTGTTGAGCTCTTGTGAGGTGAAGGTTATCAATCTCTCAAAGATCATTGACAGAGTTAGGATATCATCCGTTGAGTTAAAAATGCACTTCACTAGAGGTCTTCTTTGTTGATCTCTTGTGAGGTTAAGCTTATCAATCAAGACTTTAGTCAAAATACATGTAGAAAATTAATAATAATTATCTATTTAATTCCAAATAAGACATATCTTATATTGGTGGAAAGTTGACAATTTTCTCAATAAATATTTTTGGTTTCATCAAATTTGGATTAAAAAATTTGTCAGCCACTTTTTTGTCATATTGCCACATTTTAAACCCCCATGATCCTGCACTCACCCAAAAGGTGCCAAAATAGGAGCTACTGGCTCCCCTTGTGTCTTCTACAAGGTAGCTTCTTTGGCAGCTAGAGATTTTCTCCTACGCTTGTGCTCGCACACAAGGCGGTTACGTTAGCTCTAGGAACTAGAAGTCATAGCCTGAGAAGGGATGAGAGGCTCCTATTCTACCATAAAAGTGCCCTCCATAATTATTTTTGATGGAAGGACAACCTCCTAGATAGAGGTAGGAGCAAGAAGTGCAAGAGTGGAAACAACAATAGGTGGAGAAGCAAACATGAATTCCTCAACACTGAGCCTCTTCCCATTCAATATAGAGGGGAAGGAGAGGGATAGTAGGAGGTTATGGAGGTCAAGAAATGGGGGCCAATCCATGAGAACCCTTCCCTTTTCCATAGACAATAGACCTGTTTAAGAATCGTGGGCAAGATAGGAAGTTCAAACACTTGACACTTAGCTTTTCACCAGGTGGGCACCATCGAGTTTCCCATTCAAGGCATGGGAGTGGGAGCCAAGGGTGCTATATAGTAGGGAAAGAAGTAGAAGCAGATGAAGTAGAAGAGGGTAAAAGCACAAAGTTGTGTCACACTTTATAAAGGAAATGACTAACATTGATCCAACTGTTAAACTTGAATCACTAAAAGTGACATATATGTTTCAAATTTTGAAATGATGTAAACTAATAATATATATATATTTTTATTTAAAAAAAAGTAAAAAATTATTTTAAACTAGTTTTTAATAAATTAACACTATAATTTAGTTGTTGATAAAATGCTGAAAAATGAAGTTGCATGAGATGCCAAACTTTTTATAGTAATTTTTTTTTTCTTTCAAATTTTGTGTGTGTATTTATAACTTGAGACTTTAGTGCATGGATATTTTTTTTTTTCCAATTTTGATAAATATATATTTTTAAATAAATATTAAAATGTGTGTGAATTAGAAAACAGTTTTTTCCATCGGACATCAACTTTCATATTAAATATTTATCTAAAATGGAAAAAGATTATACCATCTTGAAATAGATTCTTTTTTCTAGTGCATCATATTTTTTTCAATTTTTTTAATAAGTTTTAGTATTTTTCCTTGGCATTGTAATCAATCTAATATTTTGTGATGATAACCTACTTTTAGTAAAAATACAAAATAAATTATAAATTATAAATTATAATAATTAAATTATTAAAATAAATATATTTTTGAAAACTACACTTATGGATCTATAAAAGGGTATTTTTTATATATTTTTTAAAATGTTGTTTACATTAGTAGGAGTTATTAAAAATTCAAGGTTTTCAAATAATTTTATTTTTTTGGTAAATTGGACTCAAAGTGGTGCTCCATGTATTTTTAGCCAATAATTTTAGTTGAGAAATTTGTGGAAGTATCTAACTTAGCTAGAATGAATCTTACTAGATCATATGTTTGACCAAAATTGATTTTTAGTTAGAAATACTTAAATTAAGTTGTGGTGATAAGTTGGCTGAAAGTGTGACACAAATTTGTGCTTTTACCCAAGACATAGAAGAGGAAGGGGCATGATCACAAGCAAGCTTCCCCTTACCCTTTTTTTGGGAGGAGGAGGCAGATTGCCATTGCGCAATCATAAAAACTTTTATTGAGATGACATACAAAGAAACTAGATAGGTCACTTTTGGTTGTGTGCCTCTAGTTTTATACTTGACATAGGCATGATATAGCAAGTTCGTTCTTAGAGGGAGCAGTCTGATGGGAGCATGCCAAAAGTTGTCTAACGATAATACCTACATGATGTTAGTGGTTTGTAATCAACGCCATGCATAATGTGCATAGAGACCTCATGAGAGAACTTGAAACATTTTTGAATAATTGAAGTGATGCCATTCATGGAAACTAGCCACATAATGCCTAGTTTCACCCTGAATAGGTATGACTCTAGAATTATGAAAAAATAGGTATCCATGGCCTTGGGTCTTACCAAGACTGAAAGAGTAATAAAACCAATAGGAGGGATTGAGAGTCCATCCTGTGTGCATATAGTGGCCTTATATTCTTCATATTACTCCCTATACAAAAAGTTTATAAGTAGAGTTTCTTTTGTTATAACATTCACTTGGCTCATAGGGTCAACTAAGACTCTAGCTATAATGTTTCCATTGACATGAGTGGGAATGTACAAGGGATAAGGCTCTTTATTCATTGGTAAATCCAATAAAGTAAAATTTATTCCTAGTGATCCACTCACAGGATGAGTGGAAGGAATACATGTGAATGAGACTATATTAATGTACCCTGGTGGAACAAACTTAATGGATATAGGAGGTTGAAAGATTTGATAATGACCTATCTAATTTCCACTCCTAAATATCTAAGAGCCCTTCTAACTATGCAACTACGAGTCATAGATTGGGTTGCAAGGATGTACACCTTGCAACACAAAAATCTACAACATGCCTAGGATGCGAGAGAAGGTTCTTCGATACCAAGAGACGAAACCAAAATAGTTCACATCAGGTTCACCAAAATGTAGAGAAGGGGGACCCATCACCCCTGAGACTCTAGGTCACATGATATCCCCAAGGAATGGGCTACCCTAAACTACCTTGGGTTTTCTAGACAAATTAAAAAGGATAAACTACTAAGGATTAAAAGAAGGGAAAATAGCTTGCCTCTTTCCTTAGATACTAAAATTTGATGTTCACAAGGTTGAAAGAATCAAATTTCAAGGTTTGGTCTACTACCTAGATAGCTCATTGCTTGAGGAAGACAATGTGGACCTCAGAATCCAACATGATGTGCTGGTGTCTCAGGGACGTGATGGCATCTTCATAGACAAAAGTCTAGAAATAGAAAAAACACAAGGAATATACTAACTACCTGACTATGTGATTTTTTATGTTTTGGTAGAATATAAAAAGTACATAAACAACAAATACAACAAAAAGGACACTAAAAATAACTATTCTATAAATGACAAGGAGAATGTAGGAAAAGTTACCATGGTTCCCACGAATCGATTCTTCAATTAGCTCCACTTAATAACACCTACACAAAGAAATGAGTAAAAAATTGGACTGTATTTGAGGTCCACTTGAATTAGACCCCTTTTTTGGTGTTCCCACCTACATGGATGTCCAGATAGCCACAAATTATAAAAATCAATAAAGGAAATAGGAAGGAAATGATACAACTAGGTAGAAAGAAAAGAGAATTGCAATGCTATCCAGTAAATAACATGATGCAACCAAATAGACAAAAAAAATGTTACCTTCCCAACTAGGAGCTCTCAAGGCTAATAGTGAAAAGAAGAGAATGGCACCACCACATAGAGAAGACGAAGCTTGACAACCCCTTGATAGAAATGGTTTTGCAACAAGAACATGATATTGGAGCCAAATGAGGAGCTTGCAACAAGAAGAAAATTGGTGTAGAAGCAAGAAGAGACTGAAGAGAGTAGCTAGAGTGTGTGAAAATGCATGAAGAAGCCAAGAGTGTGTAGAGAGAGTGAAGGAATGAAAGTTAATGAATTTGAATTAGCAAAAGGGAGGTAGAAGGCTCAAATTTAATTGGTAAAGGAGGCAAAAGACATTACACTTCACACGCAATAGGAAATTTAACATTTATGTTGATTCCAAGGGAAAAAATCTTGTTAGGATGGTAGCATAGTGCATGGACATCCACGTGGTGCATGCACGTCCCTTACAAAAATTCCTCTATCGACATAAAACAACATGACCAAGTGAATGGAACAAGGTGGCATGGTGAAATTGCATCATCGACTTTACGTTTTATAAGGTAGGGGAAATTAAAAGGGGAATTTTCCCAGGGGTGTAAATTTGTACCATTACACAACCTTAAAGCATTATATTCCTAGTGCTAAAAGGTAGTTTAAATGAATTTATATGCAAGGAAGTCTGTTAGAATCCATTCCCACACATACAAGGAACATATCTGCCATGGAAATGTTATAAGAACATTCCACAAACATGACAAATGAAAACAATGACCCTTATCGATCTTCTTTGATCATTTTAAGATATCTTGAGTAGCATAGAAATTTGGGGTAGATGATAAATCAAGAAATAAAAAGACTCACTGACCAAATAAATCAGCAAGCATTAGATTTTTTTTCCAAAAGATATGTGCTTAGATCGGATAATGTCTATTATAGAAAGGATGAATCCATAAAGACATGATAGTTTTGATAAAGGTGGCTAAAGTTGGTTAGGAAACTGATCGGTAAGTAGTAGGCTATTTTATTAATAGTATTTTCAAAACTCAACCTTTGTAGGTAATGTATAACTTGTTCTTGCTTGAGTGTCATGTCTAAGCAATGAGAATTTATTATGGATATGGTGTATGATGTTGTATATGTTTGTTAGTTTATTGATGAAATATGATGATGAGAATGATAATGGTATATGAATAGGGTGATTATTTTGATGGTAATGAATGATGAAGGGATATGAATGTGTAGGAATATGAAAAAGCTCTTGAAATCTTGTCACTAGCCAAGCTAAAATCGATTGATTTGATTGATTGATTGATGATAGTGATAAAATTGTTGACGATAAAAATAATGAAAGGATTGTGTTGTTAATGATAAGAACATGATGATTAGGAAGGATACATATTGATGATGATTGGTTGGATAAATAGATCAATATTTGTAGCAAGGTTAGGAACAAAATCTGTTAAATGGTTTGATATTACATTGGAGTCTAGGTGAGATGAGATTGATGGGTGTTGGTTGGATTGTGGGTGATGTAGGAGATTTGATAGAAAAATATATTCATGGAATGGTGGAAAATGCTCAAAAATTTGTTTGTTTGATTTTTGTTTCTCTATGATATTTGATTTTTTTAATTTTTAAAGAATATGTGATTTTTTTTAGATTTTTAAAAGATCTGTAGATCACTAAGTGAGCTAAAAGGAATATATCAATATTTATTCAAAATTAGGATGTAATCATCTACTCCTAGTGTCTAGCAATATATGAGACACTATGAGTGGATGAATGGACTGATGTGATGTATGGATACGTGAAGGAACAAAAGGATAGGCATTATACAAATAGATCTAGGAGAAGGGATTTTACTTCCAAGGACTATATCGTAATAGAATAACATGTTTTAACCAATCTAACTATTTGGAAAATACTATGTAGGTGATGGTATGACATGGGATAGTATATGGTCAAAGGAAATGACAATGTCAAGAGTTTTCCAAAAGGATGTTTTGAAGTATATGCCTCTAGTCTTTGTCAAGATCAAGGTGGATAGGGAAGATGGATGAAAAAGGAATGGATTAAATGGATAGTGGCATTGGGATAACCTAATATGCTATATGATATTAACACTCCCCACGAAAATGCTATACAAATATAATTATTGTAACACATGACACCCATAAATGGGTTTTCATCATGGTACTTGTCTAAAACACCATAAGAATGGTTTTCACTATTAGACAAATTATTTCTCTTTAATTTTTCATTACTTTTTAATATTTTTGAATGATCATCAACTATACAAGACCCTCTGGTGGCGTTGATGTAGATTCTTTTGTCATAATGCACCAATAATGTCTTGTCTTAAGGAGTTTCTTTTCTAGGATATGAGCACTTGTAAATACTATGGTAACAAAAAAAGTATCCGTTTTTCCTTAATTTGGGTATAATTAATAATAAAATAAACCTAATGTTGCCTTGATTTAGTGTTGTAATGTGTTTTATACATTCACACTAAGCTTAGGTCCCTTTTAAACTAAATGGAATTAATTTGTGCCTTATTTAGGGTGTTGTAAAGTGTATCTTTAAACTTTCACACTAATCTAGGGCTTTATTAATTAATTGAGGTTAATTTTCCTTAATTGGCCCCTTTAATTCAAATCCAAGCCTAATTAATTATAGATTTTGAGGGATAAAGCTTGACATTCATAAATTCTATTACACAACACTTAATTTTAGAAGATGTGTGTCCTAGGGACCTAGGATGCATTCGCCACATGGTGAATGGGTCATCACTAGGTACCAAGACCCTATTTTCACATGATCTTTCATATTTTCCAAAGTGTGCCCTAGGTAAGTGGCCTAGGCCCCATTTTCCACATGGTGAATGGGTCCTCACTTAGACCAAGGACCCCTCCTTGAAATATATTTTTGGCAATATTTTAATGATTTAAAATCCATGATTTGATGTTGCTTGTGATATTTGAATTTCAGGAATTAATAGTGAGATATGTATAAATACAAGGCTATTTCACTTAGTTTCACATAGAAACTTTATGAGAAAGTCCTAATAGAAATTTTATGCGATCAAGAGTATTCAAGAGCATTTTCAAGGATTTCAAGGGTAGATTATTGAAGATTATTGCAACAATAAATCTAGTCATTTGATCATGTCAAAGATTTAGTGCATCATGCATGTTGTTGAGCTAATGTATTTATGCAGTATTCAAGATCCATCAAGCATATCAAAGGATTTTTTTTACATCAAGTTTCATGATCAAGATATACATTCATTGAGGCTACTTCATGCTAGATTGCAGATTTGTACTCCAAGGTTTCAATTGAGGTGTGGTGAGTTGTGACATTACATTTGTTCATTCATCATTCCTTTATGCATTTCTATTTTATTTCAAGGTTTAATTGCCAAAACAGGGTTTGACCAAGGCAAACCCCTATTCCCTAGCAAACAACATTTTTCTCCTCTTTGATGTGTGATTGCAGGTTTTACATTGAAAATCTATTAGAGAGAAAAGTTGCAAAAGTTGTCAAATTATGGAGACTAAGCTACATGATTTATTTCTAGCTTTCCAATAGTGCCTAACTAGAATCTAGGAGAGTATACATTAAAGAACATAACCCAAAAACCATTTTTTTAGAGCCCTATCTAGGACCCATTCGCAATAGGGCGAATGAGTCCTCAGTAAGGCTCAAAAAAACACTTTTTGCAATAGGTACACAACATTTGACCCTCTTAAAACTTACCTTTTGACTACTATATCAGTTGAATTTAAGTTATGTTACTCATTTCCACATTATAACACACATATCGAATGAAATTAGAGGTGAAATAGGTTCATCATTTTTTCATTACGGTGAAACTATTTCCTTATTTTCATTTTGGTGAACCAATGATCTTACACTATAAGTTTTCTGATTTGGAGTGCCTTCAAGCCCTAGATTTAGGATTTGCATTAGTTTTCATTGCATTGCATTAGTTTGCATGTCATCTAGGGTTGTGAAAATTTCATTAGTTTGCATTGCATATGGGTAAGTGCACCAATCTGTGACACAATTTAGGTGCCAAAATGAAAAAATGTCCAAAAAAAGGCCGAAATAAGCGATTTGGCACATGCCCAATTTGGCGTGCGCCAAATGGGAAAGTTAACATAAAATCCAAAAAATGGGTTTCAAACCCTCATTTCTCTTGAACCCATGGCTTGACAAAGAGGATTTGAGGTCTACAACTCATGCTCACCAAATCTCGTCCATTGTTTGCATCCTTAGCTTGCCATTTTCCATGAGGATGCTACCAAGACGTAAGAGAGGTTGAAGATTGCAAAGAGGTATGTATTTTTATTCTATTTATTTCGAATTTGATTTAGAATGCAAATTTAAATAGGTTTTTATAATAAAAATTTGTTCTAATTCTCAGGGAATGAATCTCCATCTTTAAACATTGAGAATTCATTATTACCCCCTCACAAAGAGCCTCCTATACAAGAACAACCCGAAACCCCTTCATCAATTCATAGGCATCCTCAAGGAACACAAGAAAATATTCAAAATCAAATTGAAAACAATAAAAGAGACATTAAACAATTAATTGGAAGATTAACTGAGCATGCCGAAACCCACCCTTATAGGAGAGGGATTGCTGAATCATTGAAGTCAATTGTAACTCATGTAGGAGAAATGAGTGAGCAAATGAATTTTTGGCATGAGATGAGACAATTTTATGGTAGTGGTTTGTCATGTATGCAGATGTCAAAAAATAAAAAATTAGCAAAGTTGACTTGTGTGCCCTATTTATAGACTCGAGAACCAATGAACTTTTGTCTCATGCATACAGGTGGTTCCCCATCCATTGGTGCCACCATTAGTTAATTAATTTTGTTTTTGGGAGCAAAGGTGGATTGTATTTGACCAACCTCCATGCAATAACCATGAGGTGCCGCAATACTTTTTGAGGAAACTCTATTATGAGTTTTTCCTCAATAAAATGCCAAACTATTTTAAAATCTCAGACTTTCAAGGTAGAGGTGGGGGCTCCACACATGATAGACCTATTGCACGACATAATCCATAGTTGGCACCAAGAGCCTTGGCCAGACCCATGGTGGAGTATGTCACAATTCCGTCCATTGTTAAGGACAATGTAGAGGTGGACACGTTGAAGTCAATTGACTTACTCACCCAAACCATTTTATAGTGTGTGATTCCTCTAGTAGAGCCTAGTGTGGAGGATACGTGTAGGCCCCAAGCTCCACCTCACCATTGTGGCACTTGTGGTGTTGTTTATCAGAGTGCTCATGATGCAGCTACACAACGTACATCAGTTGTAGAGGCGATGGATTTCATAGATGATATTTTGAATGATACATTCAACATTGACACTCAGGTAAAATTTAGCAAGTTATTTTAATGTTGTTTATTAAATTATATTTTGAAATTTAAGAATAACTAAATTAGTAGAATTTTGATACGATGAAAGGGTTGCACTATTCATGATGCATGCTCTATTCCTACATACCCTTATACATTCTCAACGATGACTCCACATGTATGCAACTAGTATTAAAGATATTATTGTATACACCTAAAATTGGTCTGGAGAATTCTGATTAATTAAATACAAATTATTTGATTAATTATCCTAATTTCCTCTACTATGGAATAAATAGAAATATTTATTTGTAAGTTCACATTTAATATCTCATCTTAATTAAATGGACAAAATTAAATACTTTGTTCAATTTAATTATCAAATCCCTATTTTATTCTATCACATCAATTCTAAATTAATTAAATAAAGACAAAACACTTTATTTATTAATTTCCATATTCTTCTGTTTAATTTAATAAACAACTATCATATAGTTCATTTTATTAAATTATTTATCTCCCTTTTCCTAATTTAAATAAATCAAAAATATTTGAATAAAAGCACAAGGAATATTCCATCTATATTCTCTAAAAAATGAATTAGATATCTTATGTCTAAACTATGTCTAAAATATGTCACAATTAATGCTTTGAAACTTCATGGGAAATTTTGGAGACAAATTGGAGACAAATTTGGAATTTGATCTCTCAATCCTCCTCCATCAATCCTTCCTCTTCTCTTGTTTGGTGTTTTCATGGGTAGAAACAATCTCCATTTTTCTCTCAATCTCCTCCATCTCTCACCATTCAATCCTCCAGATTGAATCCAAGCCTCTCAAAGCTTTCCCTGTGCATTTCTATAGCCAGAAAATCTATAAATAAAGCCTCATTGAACCGAGAAAGGATCCAGATAATCTGACTTTTGTACTCTTACTCTGCAGGAATCCAGACTTCAAGCATCAAGCATTCACACATCAAGCATCAAGCAATCAAGTTTTCAACCATGGCTGCCTCCTGTAGTTGCAATTATCTGTTTCACATCAATATCATGCTAGTTTAATTGATTTTTCATTTAGCATTGCATTATCATCATCTCGTTCTTTAGATAGTCATTTTAACAGTCTTATTTGCTTAAATAACCTGAGAGCAATTTAGATTTAATAAATCTTTGAGGATAGAGAACAATATGATGCTTTCAATTGATTACTGTTTTGAATTGATTCAATTTGAGTTATCTTTGATATAATGTCTTATTAAGAAGTGTTTTGATCTTATTCACATATTCACCACTTACAATTTGGCACCCACCGTGGGGCATTAACCCCAATTTTATCAAAAATATCAATTTTCTGGAAAGTGTCATGCAGGTTTTCAGCATGTTTGAGTTCTAGCGCTTCCATTAAAAGTTTTAGCGCTTCTGGTTGCTGTTTTAGCGCTTTCGGTTTTTAGCGCTTTCGGTCACTATTCTAGCGCTTCCGGTCACTATTCTAGCGCATCGGGTAATTTAGCGCTTCCATAAAAAACTTCGGCGCTTCGGTACCCTGTTTCGGCACTTTCGGGTTTTAGCGCTTCAATGCAATATTCTAGCGCTTTTGTAAAATCAGTTTGGATCTGACGCATCTGTGGCCAGATTTTGATTTTTTTTTCACAATTGGACTAAAACATATCAATCTAGGATAGTCACTTCAAAGTTATCTAAAATTGATCAATCTAGGATAGCCACTTCAAAGTTTCTAAAATTGATCAATCCTAGGATAGTCACTTTCTTGTTTTTCTTAAAGCAAATCTATCAATCCTAGGATAGTCACCGCATTTTTACAATTGAAGTTAAAAAGAACATCATGATTTATGTGAAGCAACACCTTCACATAGATTAGAAAATTTCTTTTCGGGCTTTTAAAATAGAACAAAATTATATGCTATGTTTGTGGTGATTAGGCTTATGCTCTCCCCTTAACTGGGTGACCAAAGTGCCAGATTCACTTTTACTTCATGTCATTTACGCTTTATTAAATCCTTTAGTAGAACTACCGTAGTGGGAAAAAGTACTCACCCTACGGGAACGACCTAAGTGGGAACAACCACAGCTAGGTTTTCCAATCCACTATAATAAAAATGCAAGTTGTTGATGAAAGTCCAACTTGACGGTAGTAGGCAAGATAACCATCCCCAAAATCTTTGTTCTAAAGATTGGGAGGTCTCCTGAGGGAGTTTATCTATTTGCCACACTGAACGAAACCCTATCTACAAACTATAGAGTAGTTGCTTGCCGAGTCAGTATCCATACATTGTCATACTCATGGTGCAAGGGGAGGGAAGAATCTGCCCCCAAGACACTTACCATATAATTACCAAGGACTGCTTGCTCAAGGGATTCGATATCTACTTCTGTCACTTTGAGTATGTGCTTGGCAATGACAAAAACATGGGCACCCTCTAGGGGGTGACACTGTTGTGTGAGTCAACGTAATTCAAGATGTGGGCTATGAGTATAATGATGACCTACTTGTCCTTAAGTGTGAGTCTATTTGATTTGTGTACAAATGTGAAAAAAACCTATCAAAATCAATAAAGATCATTCATGATTTTTGAACATACACAATCTTTTCAGTTTTAAAACACTTATTCAAAATTGCTTGCTGTGTTTTCACAAATTCATTTAAATCAGATTTAAAGATCATCCTAAAAACGTCAAGTCAAAAACAATAAGAAAATCCATGCTGCGAAAGTGGAATTCCACCACGTTTCTCAAAAGAAAAATCAAAGTCACGAAAGCCCAAAGACCTCTCGGTTATAGAAACAAATTGAGAAAACAACGTTTTCTATATCAAAATCGGAAACTCCTTTTGCAACATAGAAATTTCATCCACCGATATCACGATTTTGCTAGGGGTCACACATTAGATTATGCAGTAGAGCCAATCTACTCACGAGCCTTCTTCCAGAGGAGATCTCTCACACAATTCCACAACCATAGTCAATGAATTCATCCTTCTTGTCTTCCATAATCTCTAATACAGTATGCCACAAGACCAGATCAAATTTTGCAGTAGAAAGTCTTAAAAAGTCCTGTTTTTAGCATTCTGAAAAACTTGTTTTAGTGCTTTGGGTCATTGTTTTAGCACTTTCATGAAACAACGCTTTTGGGCTCTGTTTTAGCACTTACAGTTGTTATTTTAACGCTTTTGGAAAAATAGCACTTTTGTCACTTTTTACAGTGCTTCTGGGAAGTAGCGCTTCCATCATTTTCTCTAGCGCTTTCGGGCACTGTTTCAGCACTTTTGTCCAAATAGCGCTTCGGTCACCTATTTCAGCACTTCTGGACTCTGTTCCAATGCTTTTGGGAAATAGCGCTTCTGGTCTCTGTTTTAGCGCTTTTAAAATAAAGAGTTCAAAATTTTTACCAGTCCACCAGTCTGTCATTTTATCCACATTTTTCATTAGAATCAAATTTCTTCTTATCAGAATCACTGTCTAGGAACCAAAGTTAGAAAGGTTTATACAAATTTCCATACTTATCAACTGAAATGAGATCTTGCAAATCACAAGTGTCAAAAAAAATCAAAGACACAATCAATTAGTATACTGAAGTTTCATTATCAGGATACTATCATCCTTCATCATGAAATCAAGTATAGTAATTAACTTTTTAAATATTGTCTCATCAATAAGATCAGTCATCTTATTCGACTTTGTTTAAAAATATTCAATTGACACTATCCAGCACATAAGATCAACATTTCAGAAGAAAGGGCAAAAATTTGTATGCCAATCTTAACTAGGTACCAAAAACAGAGACTCTTAGAGCAAGAAATTTTAAACTCACACGAAATGGCAGAAGAAAATCCTTGGAACAATCTGAACCACAATGATAAGAATGAAATAACTCTGGAACATATCCAAGCGGCTCAACAAGATCCCAAGTTTCACATATTTATGGAAAAAATTCTAGAACAAGACATGGAAAAATATCTTTTAATGTTAGCCGAATCAGGGGCAAAACTTCCTAAAGATTTTGATGTAAACCGTTTGAAAGAAACACAGGAAATGAATGAGACTGAGATACCACAACCCACGCAAACAATAGATCCGGTTGCTACTTTAACATCACAAATGCAAATGTTACAACAACAAATACAAGATATGATGAAAGGGACTGCCAAGCGATATGCGATACAGGACATTTCTCCTTATCCTTTTGATGCAACGGTTGGCTTGATACCTTTTCCTAGACATTGTGAGATCCCAAAATATGATAAGTATAATGGAAGAACAGATCCAGTTGATCATATCGAAGAATTTAAAACAATGAGTCTTGAGTTTTCCCAAGAGGAAACTTATTTAATGAGATTATTCCCAAGGAGTTTGGGAGGATCATGCATGGAATGGTTTTCAAAGTTAAAACTACATATCAAAACTTTTGAGGAACTCGTCAATAAATTTATCTCTTAGTACTCATTCAACATCCAACACGATGTTACTATCAAAGATCTTTACAATCTAAAACAAAACAAGGGAGAAACATTCTTGTCTTTTCTCCAAAGATGGCGATGCTTGTTTGCTAGATATCCTAGATCCATTCTTGAAGAGGAAAAGATGGAATTGTTCATTGAGAACTTGACAAAAAAAATGAGTTATAGATTGGAACTACAATGTCCTCCAACATTTGAGAAAGTGATAGAAAATGGTCTTAAGATCGAAGAGGCATTAGTCAAGAGAGGAGTTATCAAGCATTTTAATGACAAAACGAACAACACAAGTAACTCCTCAAATCAATACTCAAGCGATGAGAAGCCAAAATTTTGGCAAAAGAACCGAAATACAAATGAGACAACAAATGATAACCAAAACGTCAAACTGGTTTTCAATTTGACCGCGTCCACATCAAAGAATCAAAACAATGAGCAAAATGTCAAGTCAAATACCATACAAAGCAATGAAATCATTAAACCACAGTCCTATCAAAAACCGTCAAATCGACGAAGGTTCACACCTTTGGGTGAAACAATGGAATCAACAGTGAAGGAACTAGTTACCAGAGGCCTTCTCACTGCACGGGAAGCTAGATTCTGGGATCCAAAAGTCAAACCATCATGGTGGAATGACATTGATTATTGCAACTATCATAATAACAAGGGTCATAAAACAAATGAATGTATGGAATTGAAACATGCAGTACAAGATTTGGTGGACAGCAACAAAGTGTATGTGGAAGGACCTCAAAATAACAATGATCATTTGGCCTTCAAGGATCCTTTGCCAAATTATGACAAAGGTGCATCATCCTTGAACATCAAAGGAAAGAATGCCAATCATGTCTATGACACAACAATTTTGTGTCTATCTGAAGTCAAACATGATCATGCAGTTAGTGATAACATTGATGAAAATGAAACCAACAACATTACCTCTTTGGATTTACTCCCAAGCGTGCAAAACTTTGATAATCAAATAAATGTCTTAAAAATCAGAGAAAATCAAGAACATCAACTCGCCAATGTGCTAACTAGGGGACAATCCAAGGTAATGTTAAAGGGAATTGGCTCCACACATGCAGTTCCACCTCCATCACATTATGATGTTATCAATCAAATACAAAACACCCCCCGAGAGAATCAAGAACATCAACCGGAAAACGTCATGACTAGGGGGCATGCCAAGGTAGCATTAAAAGGAGTGGGATCTCAACGTGCGGTTACGCCCTAATCTCATTATAATATTGTTGATCAATTGCAAAACATCCTCACACAAATATCGATACTGGAACTCCTTAAGTTGTCACCATCACATAAAGAAGTTCTTGAACAAGCATTAATTGCCACAATTGTGCCAAATAATCTGGATGTTTGTCAATTCCAAGCTATGGTGAGACATCTGACTACCCCGCATTATCTGTCATTCTCTCAACAAGATGATGTCTCATTAAACCATCTGCGTAACATAGCTTTGCATATCGAAGTATGTATCCATAATCATCGTGTTAAGAGAGTTATAATAGATGGGGGAGCTGGTTTGAACATTTGCACCCTCAAATTAGTCGATGCACTAGGATATTCCGAAGATGCTATTGATGTTTGACGGAAAATGACCATCAAAGCATATGATGAGGAGGAAAGATCATCCAAAGGTTTAATTGTATTACCCATTCAAGTGGGACCCATGATGAAGCATATAGCATGTCAAGTATTAGAAAGAGAATTGACATACAACATTCTCTTAGGATGACCCTGGATTCATGAAATGCAGGCCGTACCTTCTACATACCATCAATGCTTGAAGTTTCCAGTAAATGGACAAGAGGTGACTATAGCTGCTGATTATAATCATCCACAACATTGTGACACATTAAGAATATCTCAAGACACCTTTGTCCCTCACAATAGGGAAGCTTCAAGTTCATCATCATCTAAGAATGAACAAAGTCCAAGCATCACTACCAAGTGGGTGCAAAAGAAAGGTAAAGAAAAGGAAACAAGTCATGTTGAAACAAACAATTTGGATACACAAAATTCTTTATTAGACAAATTTCAAAAGCAAGTTCAGTTGACAGATAAAGGAATGGGACAGTACTCAATGGAGCAATCGCTTAACTTATCATAGTTAATGCCATCTCCTAGGAAATATGGTCAACCATCAATGATCAAACCTCCAACATCTTTACCTAACATAGCTCTTCAAGAAACATTTGTAAAATCCGAAACCATAGCAGAAGAAACAGACAATAAAGCAATCCTAGATTGGCTTTACAAGGATGAAGAAACATCAACATCAGAGATCGGTATCAAAAATGTTAGCATCGACACAAAAAAGTATGGAAAAGGAAAGGCCATTCTTGAAAAGATGGGTTATGGGGGACAAGGACCTGTGGGATTAAGAAAGGAGGGAATCTCAGAACCTATCACACCTCTCACTCTCCACACAAAAGAAAAACTAGGACTAGGATATTCTGAAGAAGAGAAGCAGGAGCTAACAAAGACAGCTATGGAAAATATCCTTCACTTTAGAGATGGTTCTAAAACAGATTCAAATGAATATGAGTGGGAATTACCTTGTGATCTACTTTTTATTGATATTCTAGTCGATGTGGTTCAAAAATATGCACCTACACGTGAGGAGGGCCAAGGCTCTGGGTCTAGACCATTCATCACGGGATCACTAAATATCGATGACTCTAGTGAGGATGAACAAAATTTGAGTGAACTAGATGATTTCGAAGAGGGTACCATCATGGATCTCGATATCCCAAATGACAATTATGATGATATTGTTGTCCTCACCCTTACCTCCATTGACTTAAATCAATCCGATGATACCATGCCATTAATCCATCCGAAACTTATTGATTGGGAACCTATCGAACCTTTAACTGTACCAAAGTTTGCAAATGATGATGCCATCGTGCATTTCCTATGTCATACCGAACCTGATACAAATTTTATCTATAATACTCATAACAACACGACTCAGCAGGAGGGTGTCAAATCTTCCAGTTGCAAAATTGACAACAGGGAAAATAGATCTAATGGTGAAAACCATTCTATGGCAGCATTAGATCTAGAAAAAGTAAAAATAAAGAACGCATCCAACGGTGAAAACCTTTCCGAGGCCGTAAAGGATGGAAGATTTGACACTCTCCCAGAACACTACCGTGAGCGATCATTAGTTCTGGTTGAACTTACACAATCGATGGACATTGGCACAGAGGAGAAGGCAAAAGTTCTACATCTAGCAGAATCAATGACTGATCAAGATAGACCAAAATTTATCAATTTCTTTAAAGCAAGAAGCATCAACTTCACTTGGTCATATTCTGATATGCTAGGCTTAGATCCAAATCTGCTTATGCATCATTTGTCTTTGCCAACAGGAATCAAGCCTGTTAAACAAAAATTAAGAAAAATGCATCCTCACATCGCATTAATGGTAAAGTCAGAATTAAAGAAATTATTGGATACTAAATTCATAAGGTCTATAGACTATGCTGAGTGGATATCGAACATAGTACCTATTTCAAAGCCAGACAACAACATTAGAATCTGCACAGATTTCAGAGACCTCAATAAAGCATGCCCGAAGGATGATTTTCCACTGCCAAACATAGACATCATTGTGGACTTGATGGCAGGGCATGCCATGTTATCAATCATGGATAGCTTATCTGGGTACAATCAAATAAGAATAGCTCTAGAAAATCAAGAAAAGATGACTTTTACATGTCCATGGGGAACCTTCTGTTGGAATGTCATGCCATTTGGTCTAAAGAATGCAAGAGCCACTTATCAAAGAGCAATGATGACAATATTCCATGATATGATGCACACTTTCATGGAGGATTATGTGGATGACATCTTGGAAAAATCTACTACAAGGGAAGGACATCTGCATATCCTAGACAAAATCTTCACACGGATGGAGAAATTCAATGTTAGGTTAAACCCCAAGAAGTGTGTCTTTGGGGTTACATCAGCAAAACTACTAGGATACATTGTTTCAGAAAAGGG
This sequence comes from Sequoiadendron giganteum, assembly GCA_007115665.2. Classification (NCBI taxonomy): domain Eukaryota; kingdom Viridiplantae; phylum Streptophyta; class Pinopsida; order Cupressales; family Cupressaceae; genus Sequoiadendron; species Sequoiadendron giganteum. The sequence goes on from CM021100.1 coordinate 621,353,378, forward strand.
CATTGAGGTGGATCCAAAAAAAAGTCAAAGCAATTATGGAAATGCTGCCTCCTAAGAATATTAGTAAACTCAGATCACTACAAGGACAACTTCAATCAATCAGAAGATTCATCTTACAACTAACAGACAAAAATCATCCTTTTAACCATCTATTGCATAAAAATATAATTTTCAGGTGGGATGAAGGGTGTGCAACAACATTCAATCAAATCAAGCAATATCTGATGTCACCACCCATTCTAATGCCACCAAAAAAAGGAAGGCCTCTCATTTTGTACATTGCCACAACATATATCTCTTTGGGGGAACTATTAGCACAAGAGGACTATGAAGGGAAAGAGCGCGCCATCTACTACATCAGTAGAACTTTAAATGGCTATGAAATAAACTATACATTCATAGAAAAGTCCTGCTTAGCAGTGGTGTTTGCTACTCAATAGCTGAGACACTACATGCTAACTCATACAATCAAATTAATTGCAATGATTGACCCTTTGAAGTATCTACTAAGTAAAGCTTCCTTAACAGGTAGACTAGAAAAATGGGTTATCCTCCTAAGTGAATTTGACATTCAATATGTCGAGAGAAAGGAAATCAAGGGACAAGTAATTGTTGAACAGCTAGCTGAAGCTCCTCTACCAGATGATCGCCGAATGACAATGGAATTTCCAGATGCTGACATTATGACAACAATGCCCCAACAATGGATACTATATTTTGATGGATTGTATACACAATGAGGATCAAGAGCAGGGATATTGTTCATCTCTCCCTAAGGACACACAATTCCAAAATCATATAGACTCATGTTTCAATGTACAAATAATGTGGCAGAATACGAAGCATTGATTATTGGGGTCAAGATAGCAATTCAATGGAAAATCACAAATTTACAGGTATATGGGGACTCTCAACTGGTTATTTATCAAGTCAATGATGAGTATCAAACAAAAGATAAGAAATTGATGCCCTACAAGCAAAAAATAGATAATCTGAAACAGTCCTTTGTCAGTATCAAGTTTGATCAAATTCCAAGGGCGGAGAACAAATCTATAGATGCTATGGCTACAATTGCTTCATTACTACAATTGCCTGAGAAGCGTGTTTGTTATGAGTTTATGGTAGAACAAGTATCATGTCCTTCATATCAATCAGAATCCGCTACTATATGCCATCTAGAAGCCATTGAAACCTCCATATATGAAAAAACTTATGCTTACCTGAAAGATGATATTCTTCCTCCCAATCTTTCTAGGAACCAAAAACAAAATTTTATCTGCCAATCCACCTGACACACTTTAATCATAGATGTCCTTTATCGTCTAGGTCTTGATGGTACCCTACTCCGATGTCTAGAATGCAACGAATCTGAAATGGCCCTACGAGAAGTTCACGAGAGTATTTGTGGTACTCACTCGAGTGGAATAACTCTAGCTAAGAAACTCCTCTGTTTGGGATATTATTGGTCATGCATGGAAAAAGAATCATATCAATTTGTCAAGAAATGTCAAAAATGTCAGGTTCACAACAATCTAGTTCATGCACTAGCACAGGAACTGCATTCCTTCACATCGACATGGCCTTTTTGTCAATGGGAACTAGATCTGGTAGGAAAAATAAATCCATCTTCATCTAATGGACACAAGTTCATTATTACAGCTACAGAGTATTTCATGAAATGGATAGAGGCAGTACCTCTTACTACCATCATTGGGAAGCAGATTTCCTCTTTCATCTTGAACTACATAATATGTCGGTATGGAATCCCTCAATCCATTATCACTGATAATGGATGACCTTTCAAGAATCAAGATGTCCAAGAGCTATGTGATAAGTTCCACATCCAACATCATTTTTCAACACCGTACTATCCTCAAGGGAACAGCCAAGCAGAGGCCTCAAACAAAACCATACTCAAAATTCTCAAAAAGACGGTTAACGATGTTGGACGTGATTGGCATGTTCAACTCAACCCTGCACTATGGGCCTACAGAACAAGCATCAGAACACCAACGGGAGCTACACCATTTGCTTTGGTATATGGATCAGAAGCCATACTACCCATTGAAGTGGAAATTCCATCCCTTCATGTATCACTCAGAGGTATCATTTCAGATGAAGACTATAGGGTATCTAGATTGCAGGAACTGGAATTGCTAGATGAGTGTCGTCAACAAGCTATTAATCATCTAACAACTTATCAATAGAGGATGTCAAGGAGTTACAATCACAGGGTAAAACTGTGGGTCTTTCAAGTTGGTGACTTGGTACTAAAGGAGAACCCTAGGAATCAACAGGACAGGGAGAAGAAAGGAAAATTTGAGCCTAACTGGCTTGGTCCCTTTGTCGTCATATCAGTGTATGGATCAGGAGCATATCAGTTATCAACGTCAGAAGGGTATCTGTTTGATGAACCTATCAACAGTATTCATCTCAGAAAATTCTATGCTTGAACCTCCTAGTGCACAGGGCAAACTTTTGAAAATTGTTTCCTTAGTGAAAACCTAGCAAACAGGCATCTTGGCAAACACAAAAATACAAAAAAAATAGAAAATACAAGAAAAGAAAGAAAAGCAGAAAAATGAGAAAAATACAAAAACACAAAGGGTGTAATCAAAGCATATGGTGAAAACCTGGAAATAGGCGTCATATGTGATTCTAAGACCAGCTTTCCCATCTATTATGAATATGTCAGGATCATTTGTCTGAAAGTCAGTATCAATTCATATCATATCATTCGTCTGGCCATCATTACATCCATTATCAAAATCATGTCACATGGTCAACATATCACTCCATAGCTTGGGGGCAACATCTGGATATCATTAGGGGCAATACAAACGTATCGATTTCACCAAAGGGCAACACAACAGTATGGCAGGAAAACCGAAAAAAAAGATCAAAGCGCAATATCAATCATCGTCAGAAGGCATCAACCATCCATATCCTATCAAAAATCCAAAAACATGTCAAAAAGGTAAGTCTGAAAAAGCAACATTCAAAAACATAGGTTTGTGTCAGTCGAAGTACATGGTCTCTGCATGTGTAATGTAGGCAAGGCTAATCTTAAATCAGCCCCCGAGACCCCTAAGATAGGTTACTAGGTTAGGTCTTTAGTCAAAAATCTCGAAAATCCAAAAACATGTCAAAATCAGGATGGATGATCTAAAATCTGAATAAGGAATGGAACACTCTAAGTAAACAATGGATAAATTGTACTTTTTTAATTATCATTTCTTTGGAGTAACTCAATGATGTATTGGACTAGAGAAGCAAGGAAGGAGAATGATATTTTTATTGTCTGCTATTTGTAAGTTAATCATATGAATGTATGAATTGTCGGGGGATGTGCTATGCAAATGTATCACCGATGACATTCAGAATTCACACATTGAAATGATTAATCACTACTTGTTTATGCAATGAATGCTCAGGTCATCTCGGTTCAATTATACCTCGATGCTTGTGTTCAATTGCAATATCAAAAATCATGAAAGTAGTACTCAAGTTGTCATTGGATTAACATAACTATCGATGCTTGTATTCACTTTCAACATTCAATAAAGCTCTATGATGATACCAAACACAAAAAGATTGTTAAAATGACATATGTTTTGCATATCATTGCATGATTAAATTAGATTGCATTCATCATCATTCATTATCTATAGAGTATTTGTTACATAAAGGATTCCAACCAATGATTATCTAATCTACAAATAAGACTGAGTATACTTGACATAAAATCCAAAATCATCATCATTTACTATATAGTTACGAATCATCATCTCATCATTAAAATTTTCATCATTTCATCATCCATACACATTTTTGCATCATAATAGACATACATTTATCAAATACATCATGTATTTACGTCATCACTCTCATTACATCATTTACCATCCATACATTTAAATAAAATCCATTAGCATTCATCATAAAACATCATTACATCATCATTATTATTATGTTATTGATACAATCATGTATCCATACATTTAATAAATAAAATCACATCATTACACCCATCAAAGATCATCCATCCATCCATACATATTATCACATTTTGATCACATCATATATCCATATATCATATATGCTACACACACATTTATCATTGCATCATTGCATTAAAATAAATAATCATTCATATACATCATCACATTTAGAATTAAATCATCACAAAATCATATAATAAAAGCATCCATCACATAGAAATCATAAAGCCATCATCATATCACATCAACTGCATCTCATATATATCACAAATGTCAAGTATACAATAAAGTCTGGTGTACAAAATACATCATCATACAATGAGCTACATCATAAAATACATCATAGAGGATCACAATGGCATCTACGACCTGCTACTGCCAAAGTGAGCAGGCCTAATAGGACCTGTACCACCACCACCCCCAGAAGGACCCGGATCTCTAGAATCTCTGTGTGGAGGCTATGTCACCCCCTCACTGACTGTCCGTGTGTGAGTCTGCCCAGATCTCGATGGGGCATAACTAACTCGGTGCTCGGAAAACACTGCATCATGATATCGACCTCTGTAGAACTCGGCCTCTTGGCCAACCCACAGAACCTCTCTCATATAATCACCTATGGAGGTGCCATCAGCCAATCTCTGGAGAGTCTTAGTTGTCTCCTGTGCCCTCTTAGCAATCTGCCAAGCACTGTCTCACTCCACTGTCAGGGTATCAACCTGTGTCTGCATGGTGGCTAACTGTCCCTATACCTATGTTAAGGCCTGTGCCTGCATCTGGGTTTGAGTTTGCACAAGCATACCCTGAGCCTATACCAACTGCCCCTACAAAGTATGGACCTGTGCCTAGAGCCTAGCTATCTGTCTCTGCTGCTCGACTGTTGGCACTGTCACTGCCTGCCTCTTACGAGGCCTACTAGAGGAAGGAGCACTACTGATGCCTGGCCCTACCACTCTGCCTCCTTCACTGCCGCCATCATTATCGTCACTACTGCTGTCAGAGCTCCCACTGCTCTCTGAGCCACTGCTGGATGAAGAATCATCTCCACCCCTACTATCTGTAGAACCCTCTCCCAAATCCTCCTTTATAGGTAAAGGTGCCGGCTCATTAGGGATAGTAATGCGAGGATGGGGGACCAAGGCCAGGAATGCTGCGTAATCCTCTGTCACAGCTGCCTCTGAGATGTCTCTCTACATGTCCCAAGGAGATGGCTGTAAGGTCTTGTATCCCTCCACAATAACGTCATAGGATAGTGTGGGACCCCAATCAAGAATATCCATCCGTCGCCGTGCATAATGGGCTACTCCCTATGGCATGCACTTAACAATGCCATACTGTCTGTATACCCGACGAAGCAAGAATCTCTCTAGTACGAATGGTATCCGACCGATGAGGTACATAGAATCACAAAGATATCCCAATACTACACCATCCTCATCCCACTCCTCGCAGTCAAGGTATGGATGCCAGATAACTGTCTCAGTATCATCAAACACTCATCTCCAGTGCTCTAACTTGCCCATCCGAGCCTGTGTGAACCAACCGCTATATCTAAAAACATACAGTCTATCGGCTGGTCTGTCTGCAACTAGAAATGGTTGACAAATAGCAAAATGCTCCCAAGCCCACACTTGTAGCAGGGTCATCCCTGCTGATAAACTATGTGCACCTAGGTACACAACTGAGTGTAGATCATGATAAAGATGCGCTAGCATGCACATCCCCCACACATATATGGTACCATGTACCATCATGCTCTCAAGAGTCCATCCCCAGCCAATGAGGAATCCCTTTGACCTGTGATCAGGGCAAAGGAAACCTCCAATGAATCTAGCTAGCACTGCTAGTAGTGTCGCATAGGAATCCGTGATTCTCCGCCATCGAATGCTTGGACCCTCTATGTCTTGATCTTGAAAAACTCTACAGAGAGCATCTCTGCTGCTGGTCCCATGAGAATCATAAGTGATGATCTCCCCCATGAAAGGAATGCGCAATATATGCCACACATCCTTTAGTGTGACTGTCATCTCGTTAGTGGGTAGATGAAAGGTGTTGTGGTCACTATGCCACCTCTCAGCCAATGCGGTCAACAAACCCCGATTAATTCTAATCTAGGGCATATCAAGTAAGCTCGTAAGGCCACAATGACCTATCACCTGAAGCTCATCTGGTGTCAGATGAGGTATCAAATCTGTAGTCTGAGGAAACCTCTCTCGCATTTGGAGAGTACCCAGAGCCTCCTATCATCATAATGAAAAATCTACAATCAGTGAACTATGTCAAGAATCAAACGTCATTCTACTATCAAGTCTATTTCAAAAGCTTTGGTATGAATTTTTGATCAAAATTCATAGGCGAACATCCAACCTCACCTATTATGAGGTTCATCAAAACATTATCTAGATCTCGCCTATCATGAGATTTATCAGATATTGAATCAAACCTCACCTATCATGAGGTTCATCAAACCATTATCTAGATTTGGACTATCATGAGATTTATCAGATATTGAATCATTTCCTCGCCTATCATGAGGATCATCAAGAAATAGGATTTCTTCTTGCCTATCATGAGAGTTAGTCTTATTTACATCATCCAAATCCAACATCAGGAATTTGGATTATCAGTCATACCAATTAGAAGAATGGACATGATCGGAATTGACGAAATCAAGGATCACTAAGTCAAAATCTTCAATTATGAGCAGATGCGCTAAAATAGGCTTCCAAAGTGCTAAATCCCAAAAGCACTACTTTATCAGCTAAAAGTGCTAAATCAGGGACCCAAAGCGCTAAAACCATGAAAGCGCTATTTCAGCACTCCGAAGCCCTAAAACAGGCTTCCAAAGCACTACTTTTTCACATCAAAGCACTACAATAGTTCGTCAAAGCACCACTTTACTAGAAGCGCTAGAATAGACTTTGAAAGCGCCAATCCATCAACTCAAAGCGCTAAAATCTGGCTTCAAAGTGCTAATTCTTGACTCCTAAGCGCTAAATCACTGAAAACGCTACTTTACCGACTGGAAGCGCTAGAGTTTTAAACGCAAGCGCTAAAACTCAAAGCACTAGACTACCTACTAGAAGCGCTACATCAGAATGTAAGCACTACAGCACGGCTTGAAAGTGCTAAAATAGACCTAGACACGCCTAGACACTAAAAAGCATAAAAAATAGAAATGCATGAATTACAAGGAGGTCGAGGGGTACATACTTGAGGTCCATAAGTAGGTGGTTGTTGGTGACGTCGAACGTGCTCGAATTGGTGAGTGTGGTAGGGGATAGGCATCTTGCTCCAGCTGGCAGAAAAGTCTTTATCACTATGAATTTTGAACTCAAAAAGCAAATATGACTTTGAAAATGACCTTTTAGCACTATTTATAATTTTTGAAAGGTATTTTTGGTGGATTTTATTACATTTTGATTAATTTTATCCATGAAATTAATTAAAACTCATATGAGGGCTCTATTTCTTCATCAATTTGTCAGGAGATAAATTATTTTATTATCGAAACATCATCAAAACATCAGAAAATCATCGAATTTTTGAAAGATTCTACAAATCATCACATCAATAATTTATCTCCCGAGGAGGCATATTATCATCAATCATCTAAAAATCAATGTCTGGGGCATATGGAATTATTTTTTAATATCATCAATCCTGGTAGTAGCAGCAAAATATTTCTTCGAAGCAACGCGTAAACACATCACTTCGAAGAGGGGCAAAATGTATACACCTAAAATTGGTCTGGAGAATTTCGATTAATTAAATACAAATTATTTGATTAATTATCCTAATTTCCTCTAGTATGGAATAAATAGAAATATTTATTTATATAGTTCACATTTAATATCTCATCTTAATTAAATGGACAAAATTAAATACTTTGTTCAATTTAATTATCAAATCCCTATTTTATTCTATCACATCAATTCTAAATTAATTAAATAAAGACAAAACACTTTATTTATTAATTGCCATATTCTTCTATTTAATTTAATAAGCAACTATCCTATAGTTCGTTTTATTAAATTATTTATCTCCCTTTTCCTAATTTAAATAAATAAAAAATATTTGAATAAAAGCACAAGGAATATTCCATCTATATTCTCTCAAAAATGAATTAGATATCCTATGTCTAAACTATGTCTAAAATATGTCACAATTAATGCTTTGAAACTTCACGGGAAGTTTTGGAGACAAATTGGAGACAAATCTGGAATTTGATCTCTCAATCCTCCTCCATCAATCCTTTCTCTTCTCTTGCTTGGTGTTTTCATGGGTAGAAACAATCTCCATTTTTCTCTCAATCTCCTCCATCTCTCACCATTCAATCCTCCAGATTGAATCCAAGCCTCTCAAAGCTTTCCCTATGCATTTCTACAACGAGGAAATCTATAAATAAAGCCTCATTGAACCAAGAAAGGATCCAGATAATCTGACTTTTGCACTCTTACTCTGTAGGAATCCAGACTTCAAGCGTCAAACATTCACACATCAAGCATCAAGCAATCAAGGTTTCAACCATGGCTACCTCCTATAGCTGCAATTATCTGTTTCACATCAATATCATGCTATTTTAATTGATTTGTCATTTAGCATTGCATTATCATCATCTCGTTCTTCAGATAGTCATTTTAACAGTCTTATTTGCTTAAATAATCTGAGAGCAATTTAGATTTAATAAATCTTTGAGGATAGAGAACAATCTGATGCTTTCAATTGATTACTGTTTTGAATTGATTCAATTTGAGTTATCTTTGATATAATGTCTTATTAAGAAGTATTTTGATCTTATTCACATATTCACCACTTACAATTATATTATTGCATTTGAATAGTTGAATGTTATATTTGAATGTTTGTCTCATAACATGCTTTGGATTTCAAATAGTTTCCTAGTGCACCTTCTTCCTCCACACCTCACAATTCATATCCTCAAACAACGTACACTCAAGTATCTGGTATTCATTAATGGTGTTGTAAAACTATGTTAGCTAGTTTTCATAATTTTGCGTATATACAAATCTAAAAAATTGATGAGAAACACAAACATTGCATTTTTATTCCTTGATAGTGTCACATTATGTTCTCTTAATTCACTTTTTATTCCTTTATTCCATCCTAATCCCATACAATTAACATTTAATAGTTCACCCTATTTTCCATGATCCTCTCCTAGCCCATCCCACTAATATCTTCTAGTCCATACTATTTGTCATTATTTCCTACTCCCATCTTATTGTACCCATTATTATTTCACCCTATATGTTACATGATCCGCTATGTTCCACCCTATGTTCCTTTATATATCATCCTATGTTATACCATATTTATCCACATTTCATCTTAGATAACGTTTCTCTATTATTGCTACACATAGGTCAAGTTATCACTTTGTGTACTATAGTCAAACCCTAGACACCTCCTAATTCACCCTATGTTACATTGTTCCCTAATAATCGCATCCCATTAACCTCTAATTTTCCACCCTATTTTCCATCAATCTATACTAGTCCATCCTATGTTCCATTAATCCCTTTGGTGTAGGGGCACTACTCTTTTCTATGTTTCTTCGTTAAGTGCTTGATAGGAAAGGTGTGTTAGGATGTTTGAGTTGAGTTCTTGAGTCTTAATAAGGTCCAATGTGGCCATTCTATTATAATTGATCAACTTTGAGGGGCTTTTGTATTCATCTTGTAAGGTTTGCAAATCATATAGAAGGAATTATCAAAGTTGACAAGGGGTGTCAAGGTAGATAGGATGATTTTTTCTTGAGTAATTCATGTTTTCTTAGTTGAATCAGGTCTCATTAGACTATTTGTAATAGTTTAGGTGTTTAAGAGGGTCTAGGAAACAATAAAGAGTCAAAACTTGAAAGTGCCAAATTTGTGAGTTGCATAAATGCGACAAATTTGTAATGCAATAGTCATGAGAGGTTTAAAAATTAGTTGTAAGGAATTTTGGTATTGGTTTGATGAGGAGAAGCCTTTAAAAATTTATGACAACACATTTTTTATAACATTGGCTTGAAATTTGAAGCATTGGCAATAAGAATATCTTTGTTTTTCATCAAATTTTTGAGTTTTCTTGTCATTTGCAGGCCTATACGAGCCCCTATAGTTTTATTTTTCCATGTAAATAATTTTAATTTGTGGTGGTAGGTGTTAACAATCTTTTGGAATAGGTTTGAGGGATATCCATTGTGATTTGTGGTAAATATCCTTGTTTTCTTGTGACAGGTTGAGGACACCCTGTTTGAGGTTTTGTAACCAAAATCATGATTTAAGGGCCCTTACACCAATTGTGCCTACTCTAACTAGTGTAATTGTCCCTAGGGAGTCTAAGTATGTTTTAGGTTGCATGATTAGAGTCATGGAGAAGGAACTAAGGAGATAAACCTGATGTCTTGATGAGTTTTGTGAAGAAAAATACATAAAAATGGAGCCTTGGGTCTAGGGTTTGTGGAAATCAATGAGAGTGTGGAGTTTTTCCAAATTTTGAGAATATTTGGGTCACAATATACATTTCTAAGTTGGTGGCATGGTTTGGGAGGTTGTGCAAGTGGGACTTTCAATAAACCCTCATGACTTGGCATGAAATCGAGGGTTTTGGAGTTTGCTATGTTGGAGGTGTCAACCCTAGGTGTTAATTGTGGTTTTAGAGGTTTGAGGGCATAGGAAATTTTTCCCCAAGGTTTCAAGGGTCGGTGTTAAGTTTAAAGGTATGTTTCTTTGTAAATCTGGCCTAATTCATGGCCTAGGACAACGTTGAGGGTCTAATTTAAAGGGATTGGTCCAAAAGACTTGTATCTAGTTAAGAGATATGTTGTATAAATCTAAAATAGGTAGTTGAATCCACCTTCTGATTGTCAAGTGTTTTGGAAAGCATGGGAGTTAAAGGCCAAAAATCGAGTTTGCACTATTGCTAGGTTACATGGGTGGAAGTGAGAAATTACACTCCCGATTGTTGTCAAGCTTTGAGGATTTTTTGGATTACTCTAATAGGCCATTTTAATCTTGTTAGATGCCTCTTGAAGGAAAGTTGTCACTTTGAATGAGTTTGAGCCCCCTCTCTACATCACCCTTCTATTCCCATCCCATTACCCTCTATTATTTCACCTTATGTTCCATTATCCCCTCTTGGTCTTTATATCAACATGATACCTAAGATATTGTTTCATTTGTAATTATTGAAAAGAGACATCCTTGGTGATGCTGGTGGTATGATGGACCATGGAGTTGTTGCAACAATAGCTAGTTTTGATCCATTGAGAGAGGTATGGAATAGATTAGTTGATTTGACATTATATTTGCTCTTTTATGGTCTATTATAGAAAATTTTCATGATAATTTTATGTAGTTCAATTTCTATCTTAATGGTTGCTACACATGGTTGTCACTCCAAATTGTGGATGTGGTGATGCTATAAATGTGCATGATGACTATATGTATGTGGTAAGTGATTATAAATTTTGTTATATGTCATTCCACAATTCAATTTCTATGTATTGACATCTTTACTTTTTATTGTATCAGTTGAAGGTCCAGAGTGAAGAGAGGAGGACTAGCGAGTGTGTTTGAAAGAAAAGAGAAGCAAAAGTCAGTCCATCCAGCTTAATTTCAAAGGAAACACAAGATCTATTTCCTTCCCTTAGAGGGAAATGACTATGTATTAGTGTTGTTTGTTGTATGCCTATGTGGCATTTTGGAACATATTTTTTGTACTATCGATATATACGTGACATTTTATGTCCATATGGCTCCTTTGTAGTAAGCCTGCATGTTTTTTTTGGATATATTGTATATACTTTTATCAATATTTATCATTGTATAGCCTTTCAGATTTTTGATTAAAGAAAATCTTATTTTTCTACTACCATTCTTGAATGATGTTAGCATGTGTGTCATGTAAATTGTATGCTTTAATGTTGTAGGCATGGATTTTGTTTACATCTAATGCTTAGTTAATTACTGTCAAATGCTCAATAAGCCCCATCTAAAGTGTATTGTGTAAATAAGCTCCATTCATGGTGGTTTGTATCCTTTGGAATGCTTCAATTACTTTTGCCTCACTTATTCACATGTATGATTCACTTATTCACATGTATACTTCACTAATATTGTGTGTATTCACGTGTCTGCTTCATTCTTCCAATGCATGGCAACAAAAGTCTTTTGGGGAAAATTTTGACAAACCAAAAGTATAAGAGTTTTTGAAAAAATCAGGAAAAATTGTAGAACAAGAGATAAAAAAAAAAAATTAAAATTTTTGAAAGGTATTTCCATAGCATATAGAGATATAGAGAGCAAATAAAATAAATATTTTAAGTAATGAATTGTAAAAAATGGATTTTTGTAGTTTATATTCATATCGTTGATTACATTGCATTGCACATCTTTCAAAGTCAAAGCATTACTTCACTTTGCATAACTAATAACTAGATGTTGATAAATGACAAAATTTCAATTACAATATAGTTTGTACAAAGTTAACCTAAGCAGTTATACAATTTCTTCACATTGCATAACTAATAACTAGGAGCAGCTGCCAATTGCATTTTCTTATCATGGCATTCTATGAGACCAAATTTCTTTGAGGTATTTTTTCAAATAGTTCACTGTCTTGTCTATGTTACCACATTTTTCATACATTTCTACCAAAGCATCTTGTCAAATAGTTCACTGCCTTGTTGCTATGGCTAAAAGCCTAAAACAAGTGATTTCAAACAAGCTATGGATGCTTCAAAAAATATATCAAAAGCATAATAGTAAGCAATAGCATAGAAAAGGCGGTTAACTGTTTGAAAAAATGCATCAAATAAATGTGGCGATGGAAAGCCATGACAAGCCATAGACAAGGTAGTGAAGTAGTTCAAAAGATGCCTCAAATAAATGTGGTCTCATGGTGACGAAATGCCATGACAATCAAATTGCTTTTGATTGTCATGGCATTCCATCACCATGAGACCTCATTTTTTTGAGGCATTTTTTCAAAGAGTTCACTACCTTTTCTATGCTACCACATTTTTCATACATGTCTATCCAAAAATTATATCAAACAGTTAATTGCCTTGCTGCTATGGATAAAACCCTAAAACATTGATGCAGTAGGGGAGGTCTTGCAATCTCACTAAACACAATTCCAATCATAATCACAATCCTCAAGTCACAAATCCTCATGGCTATGGATTGTCATGAAATTCCATCACCATGATACCACATTTATTTGAGGCATTTATTCAAACTATTCACTTCCTTGTCTATGCTACCACATTTTTCATACATATTTACCAAAGCATTTTATCAAACAGTTCACTACCTTGCTGCTATGGCTAAAAGCCTAAAATGGGTGGATTTATTAAAAATCCTATTCCCACAACTCATAAAACCTTTCCAATGATAAAAAATTCTTAAAATATAAATCACATTTTTAAAAGTCCCTCACAAACTGCTGCCCCAAAGGATTTCAACCATTTCCACTCTTAAACCACTGAATTTCACTAAAACTCATCAAATTGTCAACTAGGGCATCACACCAAACCGCTCAACTCACCTCCCCTCCTCTAGAAACTATGAAAATATGTTCCCTACCTCTAATTATGCCATTCCACTGAGTTACAATAGGATACAATGGGTGGAATGGCTAAAAAGTCAGTTTTACACATTTAACTACTTGCATTTGACAACTTTTTTCCCAAGCGAGAAATCAACACCATGGGAAAAAGCCTTTGAGATAGAAAAAACTGAGAGAGGTTATAGTAGAGGGGCCCAACATGATCCCATAGGCTCAAATTAAAATTTTCTAAGCATCACGGTGTCCGAATTCGAGCATGCTGAAGTTCACAACCATTTTGCACTTTGGACTCTTAAGGGATTTTGTCGGTTGAACATAGCTTAGAGCGATTTCACATGTTTTAGGGGGGAAGAGGACCATTCCTAGTGTAAACATACCGATACGGATGCGTTGGGACAACCCATTTGGTCACATGAGTTGCAGAACAAAAGTTGCACCACTTTGCAACTTTCAACTACTTGCATTTGACAACTTTTTCCCCAAGCAAGAAATTGCCACCATAGGAAAAGGCCTTCGAGATAGAAAAAACCGAAAGAGGTTATTGTAGAGGGGTGCAACATGATCATATATGATTAGATGAGAAGTTTCTAAATGTCACGGTGTTCGAATACGAGCATGCTGAAGTTTGTAGCCATTTTGCACTTTGGACCCTTAAGGGATCGATCCGGTTGAACATAGCTCAGAGGGATTCCACATGTTTGGGTGTGAAAGATGACCATTCCTAGCATAAAAATACCTATTCAGATGCGTTGGAACAATCTGTTTGGTCACACGAGCTACAAAATGAAAGTTGCACCGCTTTCAACTACTTGCATTTGATAACTTTTTCCCCAAGTGAAAATTTTCCACCACAGGAAAATGCCTTCAAGATAGCAAAAAATGAGAGAGGTTATTGTAGAGGGGCCCAAAGTGATGTCGTAGGATTAGGCAAGAAGTTTCTAAGCATCACGATATTTGAGTAATAGCATGTTAAAGTTTACAACCATTTTGCACTTTGGACCTTTAAGGGATCGATCCGATTTAACGTAGCTCAGAGCGATTCTGTGTGTTTGGGTGTGAAAGAGGACCATTCCTGACATAAAAATATCCACCTAGATGCGTTGGAATAGTTTGTTTGGTCACACAAGCTATAAAACAAAAGTTGAGCCACTTTGCAACTTTCAACTACTTGCATTTGACAACATTTTTTCCATGTGAAAATTCGCCACCATAGGAAAATTCCTTCGAGATAATGAAAACCGAGAGAGGTTATTGTAGAGGGGCCTAACATGATCTTGTAGGATCAGACGAGAAGTTTCTAAGCATCATGGTATTTGAGTAATTGCATGCTGAATTTTGTAGCCATTTTGCACTTTGGACCCTTAAGGGATCGATCTGGTTGAATGTAGCTCAGAGGGATTCCACATGGTTGGGTGCAAAAGAGGACCATGCCTAGCATAAACATTCCCACTCAGATGCATTAGAATAGTCCGTTTAGTCACACAAGCTACAAAATGAAAGTTACACCACTTTGCAATTTTCAACTACTTGCATTTGACAACCTTTTCCCCAAGTGAAAATTTGCCACCACACAAAAGTGCTTGCGAGATAGAAAAAAATGAGAGATATTATTGTAGAGGGGCCCAACACCATTTTGCAGGATCAAATGAGATGTTTCTAAGCATCACAGTATAGGATTAATAGCATGCTGAAGTTTGCAACTATTTTGCACTTTGGACCCTTAAGGAATCGATCTGGTTGAACATAGATCAGAGTGATTCTATGTGTTTGGGTGTGAAATAGGACCATACCTTGCGTAAACGTACCCACATGGATGCATTGGAATAGTCTGTTTGGTCACACGAGCCACAAAATGAAAGTTACACCACTTTGCAACTTTCAATCACTTGCATTTGAAAACTTTTTCCCCAAGTGAAAATTTGCCACCACAAGAAAATGCCTCTGAGATAGAAAATACTGAGAGAGGTTATTTTAGAGGAACCCAACAAAATCTCATAGGATCAGACAATAAGTTCTTAAGCACCACAGTATCCAAGTAATAGCATTTTGAACTTTGCAACCATTTTTCACTTTGGACCCTTAAGGGATCGATTCGATTGAATGTAGCTCAGAGTGATTCCGTATGTTTGGGTGTGAAAGAGGACCATGCCTAGCATAAACATACCCACCTGAACACATTGGAATAGTTTGTTTGTCACATGAGCTCTAGAATGAAAATTGCACCATTTTGCAATTTTCAACTACTTGCATTTGACAACTCTTTCCCCAAGTGAATTTTGCACCACAAGAAAATGCCTCCGAGGTAGAAAAAACTAAGAGAGTTTATTGTATATTGGCCAAAAAAAATCTCATAGGATCAGACGATAAGTTTCTAAGTATCATGGTATTTGAGTAATAGCATGCTGAAGTTTGTAGCCATTTTGCACTTTGGACCCTTAAGGGGTCGATCTGGTTGAACATAGCTCAAAGCGATTCCGGGTGTTTGGGTGCAAAAGAAGACCATGCCTAGAATAAACATACCTCTTTGGACATGTTGGAATAGTCTGTTTGGTCACACGAGCTGTAGAATGAAAGTTGCACCACTTTGCAACTTTCAACTACTTGCATTTGACACTTTTTTCATCAAGTGAAAACATGACACCACAAGAAAATTCCTCTAAGATAGAAAAAATCTAGAGAGGTAATTGTAGAGGGACCCAACGTGATCTCGTAGGTTTATATAAATATTTCATAAGAACCATGGTTTTCGAGTAATACCTTGTCAAAGATTGTTGCCCTTTTGCACTTTGGACCCTTAAGGGATTGAGTCAGTTGAATGTAGCTCAGAGCGATTGTGCTCTCTTTTTGATGGAATTGGGTGGGTAGTAGAATTAACTCCATTTTAGTTTTAAGGTTTGGTTGGATTTCAAGTGATTTTGTGCATTTTAGAAGCCAATTACTGAGGGTCGGTCTGTATACCCTATTTTAAGGATTTTGAGTGCATTAAAATGTCATATTAAGTGTTCTACCCACTGTATGATTTTGTAACTCAATGGAAAGGCTTAGTTAGGGTTATAAACAATGTGTGCAAGTTTTTGTGTGCAAGGGAGGTGAATAGAGGGTTTTTAGGTGATGCAATAGATGTCAAATGGTGCATTTTTGAGTGGAAAATGGTAGTTTAGTGCTAGGGTTTGAAGAAATATTTGGGGGTAGTGATATCTCTTGAACTTTTAAGCTTGTGCAAACCTTTTTGAAGGTGTTTCAGGCTTTGGTTGGCTATGGGAAGGTTTGGAGTATGGTTTTTCAATAAACCCTTGCCTAACTTGTGAATGAAGAGTGTTTTGGGGTTTGTTATGTTAGAGGGCTTATCACGCCCTAAAAGTGGAGGAATTGGTGGTTTGGCAGATAGGTTAATGCTTCCCAATGGTGGTTTGACAGACTGGTTAATGCTTCCCAATGTAAAAAAGTGCAGTTTTATACTCCAACATCCATAACGAGTTTGAAAATTAGTTGGAGTTAGTTGTAGGATGGTTTTTGGTGTTTTTCATGTTTGAAAAAGATTCTTATGTTCGAGTTTGAGGTTGGAGAAACCAAGTTAGAAAGAAAAACAATAAAATCTTGTTATTCCCATGCCATTTTTTGAGTTTTTCCAAAAAAATTGAAGTTATTTTCTACTATATGGTTCTGTATAGGGTGGTTGTGCTTACTTCTTAATGGAAACTCGTGGGAAGCAGAGTTAACTATTTCACAAACTTCAAGGTTTGAAGAAATTTCATTAAATTTTGTGCATTTAATAGGCATTTTACTGGAGGTCGGTGTGTGAGCCTTGTTTCAAGGGTTTGAGTGCATTTAAAATGGTGTTTTAAGCCTTACACCCATTGTATGATGTTGTAACTCGGTGGATAGGCTTAGTTGAGATAGATAAACATGTTTTCATTGGTTTTTGAGCAAGGGAGGTGCACATACTAATTTTTGGTGATGCCCTAAGTGGCATTTGGGGTGTTTTTACATGAAAAAGTGAGGTTGGACAGCGTTGTTTTCAAGTTTTTAGCAAGTTTCTCCAAAGGAGTCTTAGGTGGAATTGAGGTATGCTAGAGATGACCTAGGTTTCATCAATTTATATGAGGCATATGCTGCCCCTACCTTTTCAACCCTGCGGAATTGGAAAGCTAGTCAGCTCACTAGCTTGCCAATTCGGTAGGATTGACAAGGTAGGGGCAATAAAATATTCCTTTCTACAATTATATTAGACATTATTTCATTCTTAATCATAAATCCACATGCTTTTCCTTGAAGAAAACTTTAAATGTAAACCATGAAGCATTACAACTAATTTTAAATGTAATATACACATTTAATTGAGGCATATATTAAGGAATATACACATTTGCATGTATTAATTTCTCATAATTTTTGTATATCAAAAAGTACACTAAATCAATGACAAATATTACAATAGTGATGGAAGAAAATCTTGAAAATATTCCCATTTGTCAATACTTGTAGCAATACATGCAAGGAAATAATCCTCCCATTTACAACACAAATCATGAAATATATTGTACAAGAAGAAACAAAAGGAGTTGCTGCCCAGTTTCATTTCTCCAATCCACCTCAATTGGCCTAGTTATTTGTATTCCAAAATACTTCAAAACATGTTCATCCCCTGCTCCCTACGAAACACATGGTTAGTAGCCTCTCTATGGTTGTAAACTCTCATAGGAATTTGGTCCACAAAAACCTGCCAAATCCTATCAATCTTAGACATGGAATCACATAAAAATCATTAAAAGAGCAATAAATAAATAATCTGAGTCATACACCTGACGAGACCTACTATCACCTTCATGCATGCTAGATAAGGAGGTCGATTGAAGGTCCTACAATGGTGATGTGGCCATTCACTACTTTCTCACCTCTCGATGATCTTACGTATAAATTTCAAATAAATCATTGACATAATTAACATAAAACATGTAGCATATAAGAATCCGATAAATCTACGAGATGGAAAAGAAAGAGAATATTGACAACCAAAAAATGCACCAGCAACCGATGTTTCTCATACCACTGAACACTTGCACCATCAACTGATGTTCTTTTCTTAAAATTTGACAAACCTCAATATTACCTATAGTCACAATCATAAAAGGATCAATGAAAATTTTAAATGCATATGACATCAAACCCTAATAGGGAATATGGTGCAAAGCACATTGTCCTCCATTTTTTGAGTTGAGTCTAGTTAGGATGAATGAGTCAAGATGTTGTCAAATAAGGTTTGAAAGTCATTTAATATGGTAAATTAACCCATTCCTCTCAATGTGGCCACTTTAACTTGAGGAATGGGTCTACAACATCAATAAATTAGTCTGTGAATGTGGAATTTGTACAGGGGAGGTCGAGTGTTCTGTTGGACATGAAGCCTTAGAGTGAAATTTATGTTTTCGAAGTGAAATAGTGAGGTTTTGAGATAGTAAATTGTGTAAAAAGGTTGTGAAACATTATTTCTTGATGAATTAAGTTTGGGCAAAGGTATTTAGACTTGTTTGAGGTATTGACAAGTTTTGGTGAGGCTTGGATGTGTGATTTTTAATAAGCCCTATGTTATTTGGCTTAAAAGGAGAGTTTTGTGATTCAGTGCTTGGGTGAATGATTTTTTGAGGGTAAATGGTGGAATATTTGGTTTGAAAACATGTAGAAGGCTTCTCAATTGAATTTTGAGTGTTCAAAAGGGATGCCATGAAAGGGAAAGCTTAAAGTAGAGTCCCTTTAAAAAAGTGACCTAATTTGGGTGAAATTGAGTGGTTTGAGTGGGAAAATGATAGGAAACTTGAGGGAAAAAAAAATCTTCTATCCTTATGAGTTTTTGCAGGTCTTTTATGAAGTGTTAGAGGTATTGGTTGGGTTAGGAAATCCTTAGAAGATTGTTTTTCAATAAACCCCCATGTAACGAGCAAGAAATGAGGGTATCATGGTACGGTGGTTTGGGAAATGTGTCTCTGCAAAGTAATTGTGGAATTTGGGGTTTTGTTCATTGGTGAGTTTTTCCCAATCAAAATTTGGGTGAAAAGGAATTTTTAAGGTATAGGTCCTTTGAAAAAATGACCTATTTGGGGGTCTAAAATGGTGAAAAATCCTGATTACAAGGTGTTGGTCCAAAAGAGTGATATGCCCATTTGGGATATTTTTGGAATGAGCGTAATGGGTATCTAAAACCCTAAATGGTTTGTGTGTTTGTTAAGAGGGTCGATAGTTATGCCCTGGTTTTGGTGTTTAGACACGTACAAGGAAACTAGGTTGAAATAGTGAAGAGTTGATGAAATTAGGGAAAAATGTTGGTTTGAGTTGGATGAAATTGTGTTTGTAATTGGTTAACCTCCCTGATATTGATCAGAATACCAACTTAAAGGTGCTCAATAGAGAGCAACATATAACCATAATTTTGCATATCTACATTAATGCAATTTTGCTAACCCTTATACAATCAAACTTAAACGCTTGAAAGAAAGCAATGATCAATAATGTGACTTTAAAAATTCAATGTGCATACTTACAAATCAATCCAGAGAACCATCCAGGTCTGATCCACTTTTTAATGTGTCAAGTATTGCCTCGTGGTCAGACTCACACACTTTCCACAAGTTCTTATTCATAGGTCCGCCCTTATATTTGATCAAATGAATGTTGGTGGTGACGACAAGGTTCAAGTAGTGAAGAATCTTATGATGCATGTCCAAGTGCTCAAACAACCAAACTACAACATTCTTAACTAGATACCTTCGAAGGAATGTTCCAGTAACAACCACCGAACTTGTAGGATATTCTATGTTTTCTCCATCTATAACCAGGGCCTCCAATTTCTTTTTGGCCTCGATACAATGAAACAGGTAATAATTTGTATCCTCTTCATTGTCTTCATCTGCAATCACTACATAAACATGCCCTGCATTGATATGTTCATCTTGTTAGATGTATTTACTGAGAATCATAATAAAACCTATAAGCAAGATATATTACCTAGTTCTAGTAGGTTCGATACATGATCAAAGTCAATGGATGAATGCATCTCCATGATTTGTAGAGCTGTCGGGAGTTGATAAGTATCAAGTGGGGTTATACTTCTTACGGACCATTCATTAACCCACTCTATTGACTCACAATCATTCCACGCTTGAAGTGTACATGCAAAACAAAAGCATGCCATCTTTCGGGTATGGATAGTACATGTACCTACATTGGAGCTTCTAAAAGAGTGTAGCTCACTTGATCCTATTAGTGTAAAAAAATCTTCATATTTTACAATGTTAGTATCATCTACTAAATGAAAAAATCTATGAACTAAAGAATTACCTTCACTACCTAGACCCATTGCACCATTGCACCACTGGACAATTGATCTTGCATCTATCAAATTTACACTGTTTGTGTACTTTAACTCTTCTCGTGCTAGGGATCTTTTGATCTATGCACCTACTCCATCATGCTCCCCTTTCCATACCTGACATCTGAGAAGTTCCACATATGTTGAATACCACTGATCCTATGCATCTTGCTCAACTAGTAAAATATTCTGGCATTCTTGAATTGTGATGTACAATTATCCGACCATATGATATGTTGACTAAATGATATTCCCTTGCTAGCTAGATCAATATAGAACATATGAAATCAACCTTGCACAAACTCTGTAGAATATGTGCGATCATCACTGATGTAAAAGTGATACTCCCTCAATACTTTCCTATTTTCCTTTGTACTATCATTTTCATGAATGAATGCTATATGCACAAATATAGAAACTTGTGTGGAGTTGTAGTACTATGATTGCACCTCATTCTGTGGTTGTAGTGTGTAGTTCTCAGCAATTCGACACCTGAAATTATATGATGGAGTGGAAATGTGTCCTTGCATAACTTGAATTGTGAGTCCAACCATTGTGTTCTATGTGTATGCCTTGCATACTCATAGACCACCTGATCATGAAAAATTCCCATAAATTGATACACTGGAATCTTATCACTGACCAATTCACACTTCTTTTCTTCTTTCCCATCTTTTAGACTATATGCCACTATCTTATATTTGCCAAATTCCACAATTTTGTCTCGAATTGTGTGTGTACTAGCCATGTGTTGGAAAATTGGAAAATTTTGCATGTCACCACAATGATCACATGTGCCATCCAAACATGACTTCTTGTAAAAAAATTGACCATCCTCTCTTTCACATAAAATGGAAGACAAAAATTTCCTTGACGATTTAGGTGGAGGCATTATGTTGCATTCCTACAAAACATTGTCAGTATGCATATCTACACATATATGCCGATAAAAATCATAATGGTTAGAAAAATCAATATGAACCCTGCAAAAATAATTAGTGTGTGTGTGATTTATTTTGACATAAAAAGGCTTTAGCATTTCAAAATACCTTTGACATATTTTAATTTCAAGAAACCTCTGTACAAAATCAGCAAAAAATTGGGTTTGAGTGGTATCCAAATAATGCATTGGATGTGGCTCATGGATTTTACTACCAATTCTCCTTCTTACAACACATATTTTACTAGGAGAGGTCCTTGTGTTTTCCTTCCAATAATTAACTATTAAAGATCTCAAGCCTTGAGCAATTCTTGTATCTTTCTGTGGCAGTCTACCTAAGAATTCCCATAACTCATTTCTATTTGGATCCTCCACTCTTTCATGCCTTCCTTTGGATCTCATTAGAGATGATCTACTTATTTTAAAATACTTACTTGAATTTGTAAGGTTCACCTTTTCCTTGTTTGACTGCTTAACAGTGTTGTTGTCATCACACATCGTGTGGCACAACTATCCTTCATGCTTGAGGTAGAACCTACGCTCTTGTATGCACTCATCAAGTTATTTAAAATGAAATTTTAGCTTGATTCATTCAAAAATCTTAGCCTAAGAGCCTTCATGGTGGGCCTAAATTTGAGTTGCCTCATCATTTCAACAAATAGTTGGCATCTTCCACCCTCACTTACCTTCACAAAAAATAAACTCGATATCCTTTGTGCATATCTTTGACATGTATGTTTTGGAATCTTATTAGTCTTCCATTTAAAAACATTGGAATCAATATCAATAAAAAATGTAGGTTTTATATGCAAAAATTTAGGAGGAGTTCTGAAATTTAAATTTGTGTCAACATTAGGAAGGTCAACAACATCGAGGATAGATCGCGTACCTTCAATCAAAGGTGCAATTGATGACATACCTTGAGATTGAAATGTAAAAGATGTTGTACCTCCAACTTGAGATGTCATTTATGGAGTAGTGCCTTCAAATAGAGATGTGTTTTCTGATGTACTTTCAAAATACAATGGGTATGTGTAGGATCATCATGGAAAAAACAAGCCCTTAAGTGGCAATAAAATTCAGAAAAATCAGAGTTAGGCAACTTGACGTAAAAATTGGAATAATTTATCTATATAATTTCAAAAATATGTAATAATAGAATCTATAGGAAATTCAATGTCGTTTCTAAACTACTAGGTTTATTTTTAAAAAAAGAAAAATCTATTTTGTGAAAATTTGAAATTTCAATGCAATAGTACTTAAATTTCAGGGAAAAAATAAGTAGGCGTTTCTCTGACCACCCTAACCACAATAAAATGATAATATTTTTTTATAATATTTTAGATATAAGTAGAGGACTCATGTACCGATGTGACACATATTTTTTTGTAATTTTATTCCAAGTAAATAATTAATTATGATTTTTTTATTAAAACTTTTAAAAAATATAAAAACTTGTATGTCTGACCACCTTAACTTGGTCAAAACTTCATGAAATTCAATTTTTTTTTTTTAATCCTATAGTATGTGAAGCATAGAATGTGATACCATTTGAAAGCTATATATGTTATTCAATCAGCCTATCAATGAGGGCTTTAGTCATAATTCAAATAGAAAATGAATAATAACTATTTATTAAATTCAAAGTAAAACATAATTTATATTGGTGGAAAACTAAGGATCTCCTTTAAAAACCCTTTTCATTTCATCAAATTTGGGTAAAAAAAATTTCATTAGCCACATGGGGCACCATATCACTTAAATATCGCTACTTTTTGGCCCATCATGATCCTACACATACCCCAATGTTGTTGATGGTGTGTCTTCAATTGGAGATGTGATTTCCGATGTACTTGGAAAACCACATGTTACCAATGTGTCTTCAACTGGAGATGTGCATTGAGCTTCACCTATGGTTGATGATTTTCCCCCAACTTCGGTATCCATTCTTGTCCTTCCACAAACTTTCCTCATTTGTGCCCTTTGTTTTGCCAATTTGACATCTCTCTTAGATTGCACGATAATTTTTGGTTGTATGGGCTGCAATTCCTTTGCTTCACAAGCTACACTTTTTGATTCTCTTCTCCTTGTATTTTTAACTACATGTTCTTCCAATGTTAGAGGCTTCGATCATTTCATCGACATTACATTCAATGATACATATTCACAAAGACACCTAGAACCACAAACACACATAGAACAAAAGTAAGTAATGCACTTTATGAAAATATTGATATCGCTGATTACATTGCATTAAATATGAAACACACCAAAGCATTTTATGAAAGAAGGAAGTGAGTTGTTTGGAATTATCAAACATGTCTATGCTAGACAATATTTTTCATATGATGGAGTTAGATGTCTGTAGGGTTAGATATTAGAGTAGGGATTTTGAGTGTGTTTGAAGAGTTGGGAAAGTAGCTAGAGGTTGATGTAGTACATGTAGGGATCCACAATGAACTTGTTTAAAGATTTAGAGGAAGGCTCTTAATAGACTTACACACACTCTTTCAAAGTTTCATCAAAGGAAATAGACTTCTAAGGACTCCAATCCACAGTAAGGTATAAGGGCTTTGCATGAGCCTATTAAGGAATCTAACAAGATTAAAATAATAAACCAAACACAACTTGATCACTTAACTTACCAAGAAACACCATTTTTGATGCAGAGAGGGGTGGAAACCATTCAATACACAAAATCAATGAGAATCAATCATATTCCAAAGCAAAATCAGATGCTCAACTGAAAATCCCAACTTCTACCAAGCTTTCCCTTGTAGCATAGGTAACTCGGTTCAAGGGAATTTTCAACAAGATTTTCCAAAACACTTGAAAAAATCAGGGATGATTAAGATACCCATTTGCAAGTTATAAAACATAGGTAAACCCCAACATCAACTTCCAATAGACCCACCTTGGAAAAGGCTATTCAATTGGCATAATTTATAAAGAGAGTACCTTATAAACACTAGATATTCACTCAAAATCCTCAAAAAAAGTATGTTGTGTGTCAAAACCTCCAATTTCTTGATTTATTTCTAGGTCCAAGACCTCTAGACCCCTAATACACCAAACCCTCAAGTTCAAGCAAAATACTTGGGTTTTTAATGAAACTCCTATCTCCCAGACCTGCCAGACCCATACAAAGCACCAAATGCACTTACTAGACCCTTCGCATGGTGAATAATACATTACATGGACAATCCTTCCCACATTTTGTGAAAACACCACTTGAAGCCCTCATTTTCACCATGAAAATACCTTGCTACAATCATAGAACATCATCCCAAACACTCAACATTGACCCCACAACATTCTATATAGGTTAGGAACGTATTTTACAAGTTAGAGGACCCATTCCACAAGTTACAGTAGGCCCAAAAAGTGGAATGGGTCAAATTACATCATGAAACCCTACAATCCAAGAACACTGTTAAAGTAGGTAGCAATAGTAAAAACAAGATAAATCTTGCTATACAAAGAGTTAGAACCTCTAAATAGTAATTAAAGCTAATTCATTAATATACAACATCCAACGAGTTTTAGATCATCTTAGAGTCCATATAGGTCGTAGAACAACAAGAAAAGTGAGAGAAATCAATAAATTTCTAGAAAATAACATTCTCCTTGATCAAAAATGGGTTATAAATCAACCAAAAACCTCTCCTTCAAGGAATTGAAGATTATTATACATATTTTGATTGAATTCCAACTCCCTCCAATTCCCATAACTAATTTTCAATCATTAAGACCTAATATTCATGAAGTTGCATTTTAGACCTTTTACACATGACAACATTACATGAATTTTGCAACTTTTTAAGTTTGACACCTAAGGACACCTAAGGACTCCTAAATCACTCAATAAAATTTAATTCACACTATTACAACCTTTTAGACCTCATTCTTTCACATTTACATCCAAATTCAAGGATTTTCCTTCAAAAGGCTACAAATTCAAATATTGACAATTTTGTAGCAAGAATGCATATTTTTTTCACATTTGACTTCCAAGACTTAAAACTCAACCTAATACACCTTAAATGGTCTTTATTGAACTTATTCATGAAAGAAAACATGAAAATAAAACCTATTCCATACTCTATCCACCTAGACCTCATTTGTCATCATTGACATTGATTGACAACTTTTACAATTCAATATATTTTACAACTTCCTCGTTTCTTATTAATCAAGAAAATTCAACCTAGTCTATTAGACCTTCCAAGAATCCATTTTCTTTCAATTAAAGGTGTAGGTTCCCCTGCACCAATTTTGTATCACTCACTCCTTAACCACTTACAAACTAGTAATCGTTCCTCATAGGAAAATCACTCATATATAATGAACCAGGTAACTTATGAAGACTATAAAAACATTTTAAGATGCCCTTTTCCATGGCCTAAAACATATCTCAAAACTACTATAAAATATTTTGGAGAAAATACCTCAAACTAGCCCTGTTCCACTCAAGCAATTAGGCCAATAAGGCCACTCTTACAAAGAGACACTCCTTTAAACACCTTCAAAGCTCTTGATCTCCATGTAAATTATTTTTTAAGGTTTTCAAACCTCAGATTCCACCTATTTTAGGGACTAGAACATTCAATAGGGTACCAACCTTCAAACCCCCACTCTAAGCTATTTGAAACTAGGTTTCCCCTAGGGGTTTATTGAAATCCGAACTTCCTCAACACACCACACCCAACCAATACTTGGAACACTTTAAAAATATCCTGCACATACTCTAAAAACTTACTCCCAACCTTTAGCACTGTTCTTTCCTCAAACCCTTACTTGAAACCTCAATTTTTGGTCAAGACACACAAGAAATCAACTAGGACAATAACTCACAAAAAACTTCCATCAACTCTTCAACTCTTGAATCCTTATTGAACATGGAAAAAAAATTGTTGGCCTTCATTTCACTAAGTTCTAGAGGTATCCACCCAAGAAAAAGTTCATACTTGCATTCTTTAGTGTTCAAAACCCCAAAACAGGGTTTCATACCTGTTAGCACCAAAATGATCATAAAACTCCATGAAATTCAATCTAAAAAACTACAAATGAAAGGTAATACATTCCTTTAACATTTCCCATAGATTTCAGACCATGAACCACTTGTACAGGGCTATACAGTGGTCTGAAACATAGATTTACCAGTCAAAACTCAGAATTTTACACTAAAAACAAGGAATACTTCTTGATCTTCTTCATTTTTTCCATACTCTCACCTCTTCCTCGAGGTTATCCTCACATTGATGGAATCATAAAAACATAAATGAACACCTAGAACTGACATTCTATTTACCTAACCTTGCATGCACCTAACTCTACAACTTTTGCATCTTTTAGCAACTTTACTGACCATATTTTGCCAAATTGCAAGCTATGAAAAAACTAAACTCCCTTAGCTCCAAATACATTATAAAATGGTATAATTGACCTTATTTAACACAAAATACTCAACATTAACTAAAATCATAGCATTTGACCATGCTCACCATTGATATAAAAGTTTCTAGGCAACAACCTTATGGGAAACTTAGCTATTGGGGGACTTATGCGTGTAGCTAAGTGACCTCCAGGATTTTATCGAAGTCGAATCTTCATTTTTTTAATGGGGGAAGGAAAAGGGGAAGAAGATAAACATAAAATAAAAAAACCTAAACTATGGTGATGCGCCAGAGCAATAATGAAATAAGTAAGCACATTGCTGAAACAAAGGCTCGAGTAGTAGTTAGCGTATATCAAATAGACAATTCCCAGCACTGCAAACATAAGAATATCAAACCATTTGCATAATATAACCCATATAGAAGAAGCTAACACAAAAGAGTAATAACATAATTTGTATTACACTAAGCTATATAAATATTACAAAATCTTGGAACATATATAATGTTTCAGAAAATGTAAGCACAATTTAATGTTCTATCAAATGCTTGAAAACAGAGAGGCCAAACAGAATGGCATAGTATGTGAGTCTAGATTTAATATAAAACACTACAAAGGCTAATTATCAATGCTAGAAAAATCTTTTCCATCTAACCACCACCAAAAAAATGAAGAAAAGGCTGCTTAAATAAGCCAACCCACCACCTAGAGACCCTAACAAGAAAGATGCTCCAGCGAAGCCACCAACAATCAATATTTTCTCAAGCCGACACCAACAAAAAGATTATCTGGTAGCACACCAATAGGTACATTTCAAGGAGATATGGGCCACACATCAACAAAAGGAAAGAACATGCGGCAGAAAAATGGAGGTCGTTGCAACAAACGTTGAACCCAAAACAACAGACGCTTGAATGAACACCATGTGGAAATCTCCTGACAAAGGTAACTGTGGTGTGGGCCCCACTTGCCAACATGTCAAGCAAACAGAGCCCGAAGAAAGGAAGAAGAGGCATTTTGAAAGAAAGCTCTGATAGGACACCATGCGGCAACTATAGGAAAGTTCCAAGTGATACCAAAATAAAAGGCAAAGCCGTGAAAGAAAGAGAAACTATGAAGGAAAAGAGTGGTGTGTGAATAAATATTCATAGCTTGGTGACTCACAGGGACATTTTGTGCATGGAATGAAGAACTTTAGATCATGGTCTTGCAGACCAGTTCAACCCCTTGGACTAATCACTCACAACTTAGAGAGGGCAGCTTGAAGGGACGTCTAGACCTCATCCGATGGTGCAGAGAGAGTGCACAGGTTTTCATGTGCCATGTTTAGATCAATAATTGCCTTAAATGGAAATCCACAAAGTATTTTCACTTCAGACTCAAGCTAGAAGAAGAGTTGTGCCAACTGATGCATCATGTTGTCAATATTTATGGTAGTCGGAGATTGATCGAAGGACTGAAAAACTGATAAATTTTGTTTTTCTCCTCAATCTTCTCAATGATGTGTTCTATGCCTACCACTATTTGATTAATCAAGAAGGGAGATGAAAGCCCTCGCTAAGTTAGGCTGGAAAATTTTGCCCGCATATCATAGGTAATTTGAGTCAGCTTTTCTCTACACTCATTGACATGTTGGATGGCTTCATGCATAAATATGAGAACATTCATGCTCATGGCCACCGTTGTTCGATCTTCGACAACCACATTGCTCAACGCCTCATCAGAAGCTATAAAAATTTTTCTCAACAAATGTCTAGCCTTTAGAACTCTATCAGAAGTCATTTCCTGCACCCATTGCATTGTTTCACTAACCAACCCGAATAAGTTGGTAGCCCGTGCCATAAATTTGAGAGTAGGCTGCAAGGTAAGGCATAGTGTCTTAACCTTATCCTAGTATGATGCATGCAACTCTTTGGCTATCTCTAACAAGTTCATTTGGAATGCAAGAGGCCGAGATTTCAAAAGGTCCAACTCTATAGCCTTGCTGCTCAAATCTACCTTCAACTCCACAATGCTTGCCTCCAGGGCCGAAAATTGATTCTTCAGAGTAGTAATTTCCTCCTCCTTCTCCCTCAAGGCTAACTCAACTTGTTTTTTCTTTTCTATTTCCTACTCCAATGCAGCATTCATTTCATTTACCTCATCATTGGTACTCTACCAGAGCTAGTTCAAACCATCACTCACCTGCCTCAATTCATCACAGAGGATTGCTTCAGTTGCCCAGAATTGCTCAATTTCTCTCCGTAGGGCCAGAACAACCTCCGCACCTAGAGCTTGAAGCTCAGTGACTTTTCTCTCAAAGGAATTCCTCTCATTGCGTAGACGATTGATTTAAATATCCTATGCCTTATTCTTATTTGACCAAATCTCCAACTTTCCTTTCAGTTCCTTCATTTGTTCATCGTTATTCTTCATTTGGCGACTGAGTTTGAGGAAATCGGTTGCCACCACCCTTTGGGTTTCCTCCATTAATTCTATCTTGTCCCGTGGATGAGACTGTTGCAAATCAAGCCCTATGATATTGATAGAATAATAATTTGACTGCATTTATCCAACTGGCTTGATGACATTGGGTGTTACATTTGCAAACATCAACAAATTTTGACTTTCATTGAACACAGTCTACAAAAGGGGCTCCACAAGTCTGCTTGCATCCTTTTCCCCTTCTTTTTTGTATTCAACTATCTCGGGAACTTTTGTTTACACCCACCTATGATAAATACTCTTGGGACAAAATAGCTAATCCACCAACAAAAGGGAACTCCCGAGTAACTGCTAATGGGAATGACAATGTGCTTAATGTATTAGCATATTTTCTAGGTCTTGTAACAGTTGCCAAGGAAAAAGGTGGGATAAACTAATTGCTCAGAGATGGTGAAAACATGGTGGGAAAAAAGGTTAAGGAAGCATTCACCTGATGCTGAGGCCTCAGAGATACAAATTGCTAACTTAGTGGGCTAGGATGTGTTAGCATTACTTGTGCCTCATGGGCAGTAGACATAGGAGGAGATGAAAGGGGACCCCTAGGAGAAATAATGTTGACCTGTCTTGGGTGACTAGTGAGAGGAATAGTTGGCTCAAGTGAAATGACAGAAGCAGATGAGGAGGAAACCAAAGATAGAGAAGAGAGAGAAGAAGGAGAAAGATATACCTGGGTTTCCTAAAGTTTTATAGCAGATACAACTACCTCTTCATGTTGCTCTTCTTCTCCTCTTCATGCTTCCTCTGTTTGAGGTCTCTTCTCTTCTGGGGAATCCTCCATGTCCAAAATAACCCTTCGATGGTGTCTAGTAGATCTCAACCTCTTCTTCCCCGATATAGAGGAGATAGTAGGCTTCGACAACTATGCATTTGAGGATTACTCATGTTGCAACTGTTGTCCATTGACTGTCTCTCCTCACATAGGATCTTCTTCAATTATGGGAGTCTTTTGGGCAACCTCTTATTCATGCTCCAAAACTGCACTTTCCACCTCACCGAACCTCTTGGACCCCAAAGGATTAGGAGAATCATCATTGTCTGAATGCTTGCAACACCAGATATCATCAAACTGGTTGTTTGAATCCACCTCCTGAAAGAGCATGTTAGTCTTTTTTATATCTTTTTTATAAGTCCAGAAATGTTTAATATTCTCAGGCTTCCAACCGAGCCTTGCTAATTGTCTATATAGGAATTGATTTATTTTGTGGTTAGAGTCAGGCCTCGCCATTTTATGATAAAAATTCAGCCAAGGTGGTCGACCCGAGCTAGAAGGGATGTACTCAAGGCTGATGTATAATCTCTCATTTCCCTCATCTGCATTTCTCTGGGGGTCCCAAAATGACCAAGGCTGGTGAGAGATCTTAATGCCTATTTTTTCCAAATTACCTACTAGATTATAGTGCCATGTATCATAGATAACCACCAATCCAAGGTGACCCAACTTAGAGTACAATACTTCAGAACTATTCACCCTCAGATTCTTCTTCTTGACCAATGATACATAGCCAAACATGATTGGAAGCATCAAATAGGAAGTTAGATGCTTTCCTCCCCAGTAATCATTCTCAATATTACACAACTTCCTAAAAACCTCCAAGGCTAGTACCCTATCTAAAACAAAATGAGGGATCCAGAAAGGATCTCACACAAAACCCTGCATCTAGAGGATTGTAGAATCTGAACTAAAGAACCAATTGCAAGGTGGTACAAGGCCTCTCATCCATGATATCTGACTATGTGTCAAGAGACCCAACCTCCTACCTCCCATATGATCCAAAGCTCTTAAAGTCGAAGCTAGGAATGCATTTGAAAACATGTAATAATTGAAAGTCTTTTTGAGGACAGGAGTCTAGGTCAAAACTAGATTTCTAGCACCATTTTCATC
The DNA here is from genome assembly GCA_007115665.2 of Sequoiadendron giganteum. Classification (NCBI taxonomy): domain Eukaryota; kingdom Viridiplantae; phylum Streptophyta; class Pinopsida; order Cupressales; family Cupressaceae; genus Sequoiadendron; species Sequoiadendron giganteum. Next base: position 621,385,021 of record CM021100.1, read on the forward strand.
AAATACTGCTAGGGGTAGAGATTGTTGGAAATAATCTATGTTCTGATGTAAAATCATGTAGGCTAAGAAAGAAGAATACCTGAACTTGGAATGAGGTTCAAACTCCTTCAGCTGTCAGGACATCCCTTCCATAATGACCTTCACAAATTCCATCAGCAGAGCCTTGCTATTCTTTTTTAGCATAAATCTTACACTCATATGGAAGTCTGAGACTTCTTTATTTGTATCCAACCCACAAACCAACACCAACATAGAGAAGATGGAAGTTGAACCTACTTTAAAAGCAACCAGACTAAGAGGGAAGCTAGGAGGGATGGAGTTATCTGATGGTTTACCTATTTTGGTATTAAAAAGTTGTTGCACTAACCTAAGCGTCCTCTATTAATTTTGTAGCCTGGAAATATTGAAATCCTCAACACCCTCAAGAGAATTAAGAGGAATGCACAACATATCCTAGAGAGCCTGGTGACAAATTACCACCCTGAAATTATGGCCGCTTATAATTCTTGTCTTGGCATCGAAAATTTTAGCACAGGTAACCATGATCTCTGGACAATAATGTACCAAAGGAACCATTTACTGAGGGAGACCATAATTCCACAATTGGCTATGAAAAGGATTAGTGATATTTTTCATCTTTTTGAATGCAGCCTCTCTTTAAATTCTGTGGTTCTAAGATAACTTTGGATCTCAGAAATTATCCAAACTTTCTGGTCTGCTAGCTTAGTGTAGGGCCATGAAGGTTTAGCTAGAATTCTTGGGGTTGCATAAGAAACTTGGACGTAGATATTCATGCAAGGCAACTGCATCCTTTGTTCTTCAATGCTTTCAGCGGCAACGACTTGAGTTGAGTTCTCTGCATTTTCAACCATTTTACTTGAGTCTTCGAAGGACTCTACAACTTAGTTTTTGAAAAACTTTCTCTACCTCTACAAATGACTCATGTGGTTACATGCTTTTCCAACCTTGCACAATTAATGCCCTTCGCACGATGCTCCTATTTGTCTTTTTGATTTTTGAGAATATCGAATTAGCAAGGGTACACGTTATCTTTCACATTAGTTATACCATGCACCACTAACCCTTTCATGCATGCGAAGAGACCACCAACTTGCCAAAATATTCCACACATTAAGAGATATGACCTCACATATGATGGCTTCAATTTTTGTTGGAAAAAGTACCAAATTAGTAACACCATATCTTGTCACAAGATTTTTCATTTAATGATTACTTGATTGTAATCAGGCACAACAACCAATGAATTCACTTTAAAATATTTTCTTTGATTTAACCAGGACAAAAAAATTCCATATGGTGACAACTGGCTCCCTCTCTACCTTTTTAAAAGGGTCAGTTTGAACAAGTTGAAACTACATTTTATTATCTTCATTATTTCGCATGCTACAACACAACTTGTTAGAGATCTTCATATAATTTGTCTCTAACGTAAATATACCTTGCTCAATTAGGGAGGCCTCTTCCCATCTATAAAAAGGACCCTTGGCACTTTGGCAATCCATATTTTCACTTAGCATTTCTTAGCAATTGGCCCTAGGACATCATTGGTAACTTCATTATTTAGCAAGAGTAGTAGTAATCATGGAAACACCAATTAGGATTACATGCAAGAAGACCCAAGCTACCTTCGTAGGAAAAATTCGGCGTAAGTGGCTAAAATGCATGACTGGCATGAAAAACCTTCTGTATGTGAAAGCCATAAAGTGGGTTCTAGGCAAAGAATACATACAATATGAGGACCAGTATAGAGTGAACAACAGTATCAGTTCCCACTTTGTAGCTTCTCTATTAGACATTGGCATTTCTAAGAGGAAGATTCTGAGGCTGAAAAAGTAGGTATTTCACAAATGCTACTTAGAGGGGTTGAAGAACGTCATGAGAGTTGTTGAGATTGGCCATAGAACTCCATCTGTTCGCAGCCTACGTCAACTTACTGAGGAAGGAGGACTTGTGCCAACTAAGCCCTTTTTTTGTGGCTTTGAGCTTGAAAGTCATGGGGAACATCACCATAGAGTTCGCGCCACCTGCCATTTCTTGATGAGGATGCACAATGTTGAACCCTTCCATGAGGTGCATTAGTATGAGAATTTTGAGAGGATGGTGTTTACTCATCATGCACCACTTGCTACCATTGCTGGACCCTCGAGTGCCTGAAGAAACATCCAAAAGATCCTTCCTCTTTTTTCTTTTGTATTTGAAACATTCTCTACAACACTTGTTAGTGACAATATGTATATATATATTTTGGAATATGGCTAAGGGCCTCATTTAATCAACATGTACATACACATGTAAATGTCTCCATAGTTCAATACAATATATGCATCTTCCTATATTCTAGTTCTTTTCTTTATTTTATTTCAATTCCTTGCATCAATGTGGTTGTTGATCTAAAAAAGCACTAAGAATGACCCAAAACTAACAAAGCAGGGAAAATATATACATATTTACACACTTATTGCAAAAGTCATATTAATTGAATTTTTTGAGGTGTATTCCATTAACTAGAATACCCAAGGCCTCGCCCTTTGTTTTTTCTAACTCAAATGAGTTGTGCTACTTGCATTGTGTGATTTTGAATGGTCCTTCCCAAAGACTATCAAACTTACCATGTTGACCAGGCTTTGCTCCACACTCGTTAAAATTGAGCACCAAGTCTCCACATTGCAGACCCTGGTTAGATGTTTTCTTGTTGAACCATTTCTTTACCACCTGATGGCAGTTGGTCATTGCCTCAAGAGCATGCTCTCGTTTCTCCTGAACTTCAAGTAATTCTATAAACCACACCTCCATCACTCCATTTTGCTCAATTTCAAGAGACTTGAGTAGCTAGATTGTAGGAATTTCCATAGAGATTTGCAATAGTGCCTTCATCTCATATACTATCTCGTAAGGAGATGTTTTCAATATTTGCTTGGGCGTCATACGGTTTGCCCATAGTGTTGTTCAAAGGTGTTTATGCCACTCACTTTGATGTTATGAACCTATTCTCTTGATCAGCCAAAGAAGATTCTTGTTTCTAGATTCAGCAAGGCCATTTCCTTGTGGGTAGTAGTTGGAGGATGTCTTTAGGAAGACTCCGTATTTTAGTGTAAATTGGTTGATTGTGGAGCCGAGAAAAGCTTAGGCATTATCTGAGATAATTGTCTTTGGTGGGCCAAACCTGGCTACTAGTTCCTCCAGGAATTTCACAATTTCTACCTCAATTGCATTCTTCAAAGGTACAACTTCAGTCCATCTGGTGAAATAGTTAGTTGCCATCAGGATCCACCTATGTCCAGCTAATGAAAATAGATTGATCATGCTAATTAAGTCTCGACCCCATTGAGCAAATGGCTCTTCCACTACAATTGGTTTCAGTGGCATGGAATTTTTTTTCCCTTTCCCAATAAAAACCTAACACTCATTGCAATACTTCACCAATGAATACGAGTCCTTAAATAACGTCGGTCAAAAATAACCAGCACACATAATCTTGATTGCAGTAGTTTTTTTCTGAAAAATGTCCTCCAACTAGTCCAGTGTAGGACTACTCCAATATCCTTTTTGAATTCTCTTGCAGTACACACCTTAACAAGATGTCATTGAAGTTTCTCTTGAAAAGAACTCCCTCCAAGAGTACATAACAATTATTCAGTAGTCAATAAAAAAACTTCTAAATGAGGGGAGGTCGAGTGGGTACCTTCTTGTTTGCATGAAATTAATTCTATCGTCCAGCCAATCATCTTTAGAAATCTCTTCATTCAACAACATGGGTTCTGATACTTCAACCTCAGTAATTGCTTCATTTTTTTCAGCCAAATATTCACACAATCCCTTCCCTTTCATAGTCTTGACTGGCTTGATCTCGATGTCATACTCTAGAATCTTGGTTATCCAGTTAGCCCACTTCTCAGTGATTTCACCTTCCATAATATATTCACACATACTAGGTTGTGACACAGAAACAATCACCTTGTTGCAAGATATAAGGTATCAAAACTTCTTCAGCCCCTTTACAATAGGAAAAAATGCTTCTCCACAAAGTTGGACTTTACCTCATAATATTTCAGAGTGCGTGAATAGAAGGAAATAGGTAATTTTGTTTTATCTTCATCGTCTTTCTACATTAGGATAGTAGCGATACTCGTGCTACCACCAAATACGTACATGAGGAAGTCTTTCAAAAAATTTGGATCAACCAACATGGGAGCAGAAGAGATGACCTCTTTAATCAGTTTGAAATTTTTTCTAGCTTCCACTGTCCATTTGAAAACTTGGTCTTTTTTTAACATCAAGGTGATGGGTCAAACAATCACTACAAAGTCCACTATGAGTTGACTGATGAAGTTAACCTTGCCCAAAAAAGATTGAACTCCTTTTTTGTTGATGGGTAGAGGGAGTTCCTTCATTGCCTTAACCCTTTCTGGGTCGATGGCAATACCTTCCTTCGAGACGACATAACCCAACATCTTCCATTTTGGGACCCCAAACACACATTTCTTTGGGTTCAAAGAAATCCTGAAATCTTGGCACTTCTGGAAGATAAGCTCGAGATGATCAAAATGATCTTCAACTGATTTTGAGAACACTATCAGGTCATCTAGATAAATAAGAATGATCTTATGTATCAAATCCCTAAAAGCAATGTCCATAGCTCATTGGAAAGTGGCTCCGACATTTGAAAGTCCGAAGGGCATTTTAGCATAAGTGTATGTTCCCCAATTGGTAGTAAACATCGTTTTTTGTTGGTCCTCTTTCTTCACCCAAATCTGATTATAGCCGGAGAAACCATTCAACATTGAAAACATCTCAGAACTAGCAACTGTTTAGAGAATTACCTCCATGGAAGGCAAAGGGTATTGGTCCTTCAAAGATGCTCTATTTAGGTCTCGAAAGTCAATGCACAGTCGTATATCACCATTATTCTTCTTGACCAACACTAGTTTATACACCCAAATACTGTGTTTGATCATGAACACTATCCGAGATTCAATCAACTTCTTTAATTCCTATGACATTAGCAACTCGATCTTTGGATTTACTAGCCTCTACTTTTGACGCACTAGTTTTTCTCCTTCTAGTAGCTCAATGGTATGTTGGATAATCCTAGGATCATATCCCTTAATATCATCATATGACCATGCTACCACACTCAGATAATTCTCACAAAAATATTTCAACCTTTCTTTATTCTTCTGCGAGACTCCTTTTGCGACCTTAAGATTTTTATCTTCTCCAATGTGAAAATTGGCATAATCGCCTTTATCGACTACAAGATTTCTCTTGTCTTTCCTCGCATCATTAGAATAAAAAAGACTCTTGAGAGTAACTAGAACCCTGGGGAGCTTGTTTGAATTAAGTTGGACAACTTGATCCTCATAGGCCTCAACAATCTTTGGCTGTAATCGGTTGGAAAATTCTCTAGACAACTGGAGAAATGACACGATATGAAAGTCACTATCAAAAACTTGCCAGTTTTGATCATTATTTGGGGCTGCAGGTTGCATGATCACTCACATTGAATGTTTGTTGTTAATTAACTTGGAAGCTAGCTTAAACTGAGATCTAAAAGTTGCCATTCAGTGTGCTTCAGAGTTTTTCTCTCTAGGTACGGTTGGATGTTGAATTCCTCAAAGCCTTCAATCAGATCATAGACCCTATGTCGGTATGATCACATAGAAAAATTCTTGGTGGTTGATAGCCCTTAGATTTGGTTAACCACCAATTTTGAATCTTTGAACACCTATATTTTCTTTGCACCCATTCATTCCACCAAACTCAAGCCATGGACAAGGCCCTCATACTCTGCTTCGTTGTTTGAGATGCGAACTGGAAATAGTAAGACCTTAAGGTATTTTCTTTGGATGGAGATACCAAACATATTCCTACGTTGGCTCCTACTCTACATCTTGCTGCCTCAAAGTGCAAGGTCCATAACTATGAGGTCTCTTCACCTCTAGACTCTTTAGTCACTCTGGGCATAATCTGATCCTCCTCATGTATGATGGATGTTCCTAGCCCAATTGCATGATAGTTACCAAAAGGGTCTGTGCTTATAAATTCATTCAAGAGAGCTTCTTCATTCTCTATCCGAGATTTTTTTGCTTCTTCATCCTCAAGAAGTTCAACATTGAGCATCTCTTCTGAGGTGATTGAGGTATGTGCTCCCTCAAAATTAATCATGGCTTCATTAGTCACATGCTCAGAATGTAAAGGTTCCACCAATATCTTCATCTTAGCTCCATTTTTGGTTCTTAGGATCAAGTGCGACCAATCCAAAGATAGGTAACCTCCAACATTTGCAGTGAATTCTCAGGATAGACATATCCTGAACATAGGAGGGACGTCAATGAGTATAGTATCTTGATTCATAATAATGTTGGGGCAAGCAAACAATATCATAGGTAATCCTGTGATTACTCTGATGGTTTCAACCTTGTTCCTATTGAGTTGCATGACTCCCTTATCAAGAGGCTCATATTCGAGCCCCAGTGCTTCAGCTACTTGCTTAGGCATAAGGATGGTGCTAGCACCAGAGTCAACCATACAATTATGCAGTAGTTTTGTACCAATGATAAGTGTTAGAAAGAAAAACTTGGGTTTAGGCTTACTCTCTTTCCCAACCTTCTTTTCTGCTGGTTGATTTTCTAGAACTCCGTCCAGGCTTGGCTTAGCTTTCTTATTTTCTGAGGGCTGCTCAAGCATCTTCATGTCCTCTTCTCTTGATAAGGCCCTTTATAATAGCAACATTTTCTCTGGGATTGCTAGGATATCCTACAAAGAAACATTAGCAGAAGGTTTCTTTAGCTATTCCACCACATTGAATGGCATTCATGACTAATGAGCTATGGTAGTTAGCTCCTTCTACTTCGCAGCTAGTGCATCCAGTTGTTTGGCAACTACCAGAGTGGCCATGGGAGCTTTTTCTTTTAGAGGAGGTGGATTCTCAAGATTTGGAACAACAACCTTAGGCTGCTACAAAATTGATGACATAGTTTCCAACAGACTGGGCATTGAATTAGGTGACCCTTTAGTCTACAAAGACGTGAATTCTCTAGTGAGTCTCCACTTGGAATGAGTATTGTAATCGAACTGTACTTGCAGTGCTTGGGTCATTGGAATATCATTCGAGAATGTTGAATCCTCTCCTTCCATCCAAGAAAAGAGTGTCTGGTTCTGAGCTATCTCTAGCTCTTTCTCTATAGACATTCCTTGCATTTGAGCAGTGAGAAATGCATTCTCCATTTGCTGAGAGTCATATGTATGACCTCCAAAATTAGGCATGATGCCTTGACTACATTGCTCTACTATCTTCTATTGCAAATTCCTTCATGGGAAATTTTGGAGCATGCGTGCATCATTGTAAGGGAAGCACCATGGATTAATATTCTCAACAAGATTATTTTGTCCTGCTAATAGCTCTTTACTTGAACTAGGATAGACGGTCTCCATCGGCATAGTCATGGGAATGACCTGATTGTTCTATTAAGCTTGGGTATTACTGTGTGATCTATCCTGCCACTGATTCTGCTAGAAAGGAGGTTTCTTGCCTTGGTAGTTTTGGTAAGGAGGATTTTGGTAGGTATATTGTTGCCACTTCATATTGGTTCTCATTTGTCATGGTTCGTAACTTCTCCTTGATGTCGTTCACTTCAGCCATGAGGGGGTTAGGCATTGGAGCCACACTTAGCGTCGTTCCTGGGTACACATACATAGACTAGGGGGTTGTGGGAACACTGGTTGAAGCTACCTCTAGTTATACTACGTTCAATTCTGGGAACAATGGCATGATAGGTCGTGGTGCCAATTTTTCAATAGCAATAAGATTGTTCTCCACAATGACGACAAGGCTATATGCATCGGGTAAGGTATTCCCTCTGAGAGCTTGTAGCATCATAGAAATATCAGCATTTACAGAATTCAGATAAAACATGAACGCCAGATCTAGAGGTGGTCGACTACCAATAGGGACCCTCTGCCAAGTTGAATGAAACCAAGCATTGAAATCGGCCAAAACTTCATCAAGAGCCCATTTTATATGAGCTAGCTGGTGATATAGCGAAGATCTGTCACCATTATTTGAGAAGTGCTCATAGAAGGGATCTCAGAGCTGACCCAAAGTGCTAATTGTATTAGCCAGAAGAGTATGATACTAGTCCAACACCTTCCCTCTAAAATAGGTGGTGAGTAACTGCAAAGCCACATTCTGGTTAGTAATTCCATGAATGAGACATACATCAACCACATCTTGCAAGTGCTCCGCTAGATTTTTTGAATCATCTAGGGAGAACTTTGGGACAACCTTTAAAGTAGAAGTTGGGATTGGAGACCACACTGCAGGTGGTATAGGGGGTACCAAAGGGCTACCAGCATCCCAAGCTACAAAATTTCTAGCCATTTTTGCAAGGGGCAGAGGAGAAGTCAGAGGAAAAGTGTTAGCCTGTTGACCTCTCGGCTTGATTGAAACCAATGGTGGTACAAGCAGGCCAAGAATTCTTGCATTTTGAGACCTAGTGATGGGTGTATGGCTCATACACTCCTATTGATTTATGAACGTTTTAGTTCATCCCACTAGGCGTGCCATAAAAAGAACTATTGATGCAAAAGTTTGCAGGCAACATCCTTATGGGAAACTTAGCTATTGGGGGACTTATGCGTGTAGCTAAGTGACCTCCGAGATTTTATCGAAGCTAGATATTCATTTTTTTTAATGGGGGAAGGAAAAGGGGAAGAAGATAAACATAAAATAAACAAACCTAAACTAAGGTGATGCACTAGAGAAATAATGAGATAAGTAAGCACATTGTCGAAACAAAGGCTTGGGTAATAGTTAGTGTATATCAAATAGACAATTCCCAACACTACAAACATAAGAATTTTGAACCATTTGCATAATATAACCCATATAGAAGAAGCTACGACAAAATATTAGTAAAATGATTTTTATTACACTAAACTATATAAAGATTACAAAATCTCAAAACAAATATTTATGTTTCAGAAAATTTAAGCACAATATAATGTTCTATCAAATGATTGAAAACAAAGAGGTTGAACTAAATGACACAGTCTACGAGTCCATATTTAATATAAAACACTACAAAGGCTAATTCTCAAAGCTAGAAAAACCTTGTCCATCTAACCACCACCAACAAAATGAAGAAAAGGTTGCTTAAATAAGCCAGCCCACCGCTTGGAGACCCTAACAAGAAAGATGCTCCAACAAAGCCACCAACGATCAATATTTTCTCGATCCGACACCAATAGAAAGATGCTCCAACAGCACGCTAACAAGTACATTTCGAGGAGATATGGACCACGCATTAGCAAAAGGAAAGAACACGTGGCAGGAGAACAAAGGCTGTTGCAACAAACGTTGAACCCAAAACAACAAAAGCCCGAATGAACGCCAGATAGAAAGCTCCTGTTAAAGGTAATTGCGATGTGGGCCCCACTCATAAAGAAATCAAGCGGAGGTGACGTGTCAAGCAAATGGAGCCTGACAAAAGGAAGAAGAGGCATCTTGAAAGAAAGCTCTGATAGGATGCCACGTGGCGGCGACTGGTAAGCTGTGAGTGATACCAAAATAAAAGGCGAAGCCGTGAAAGAAAGAGAAACCGTGAAGGAAAAGTGTGGTGTGTGAATAAATATTCACACTCACTAAAGATGACCTTTTTGACAAAATTGAGCTTACAAGGTGCTCTTGCACTAGAGGCCTAGAATGTTGATTTTGATTAAACCCTCCTTGTTTCAAGAATAGAAAGGCCTAAAGAAAGGGTTTATTGTTTAGATGCATTAGAGAGGGTTCCAATGAATAAGATATGAACAATTTTCTATTGTGAATGCTACAAGGAAGTGAATGTGAATTGGTTAGTTGAGCATTGAATTGAGTTTTTTGAGATTGAAGATTGTTTGAAACTAATCTAATTGTGATTGTTGAAGGTTTTGTCTCCCTGCTTTGCATCACAAACCTAGGGTATAAGTTGTTTCCACCTAAATGAAAACTAGAGAATCTTGTGTTTATTGTTCTCAAAACCTAATTTGTGATTGTCAATGAAGTCATGAAGAATATGAATTCAAAGAAGGGTTTGTGATGCTATATCTTATAATTATTCACTATTTCTTTGGCAATGAGGCAACTTAGAAAGATAATAATCATTCTCAATTGCAGAAAATTTTCCATTTTTTAATTTATTAGAAAGGTAAATGGTATGAATGAATGGAAACTTGCATTAACAACTATGTCAACTCACTTGAATTTATCTAAGCACATGTGATGAAGGTGATTTTTTTATGGAACAAAAAAATTAATGGAAACTTGCATTAACATTGATGAAAGCTATTAGGTTTTCTAAATTAGTTAAAAATAAAAGTTTTCCAAATTAGTTGAAAATAAAAGTTTTCCAAATTAGTTGAAAATAAAATGAAATAGAGTGAATTCCACTAGCCATGCTGGAAATGGACTACTATAAGCAATTCAAATTGAATTCATAAGTAAATTTGTGTTAATTAAATGTCATGTTTTTCATTTTTTTGTTCTTCAAACTCATAAAAATAAAACTTTTTTATGCAAATCCCATATAATTCAATGTTGAATTCTTTGTCTAACTGTTATGATTAATAAAATCATTAAAGAAATTTAGTTTATATTGTCAAAAACAAACAAATATACTAGATATAAACATTTCAATATTACCAAAATGAATATATTACCTCAAATAATGTAAAATGATGTAGAAAATTCAAAAAAATTTCTTCTACATTTCTTACCATGTAGATTGGTGGTAAAAAAGTGATGGATCAAGCATAGATTGGTACAACATGAAGTCAACTGCATAAAAAAAGGTGTTTGTGAATTGGATAAACCGCTGAACTAGACAAATATAGAAGCATGTTGGCCTGAATCACGGGGTCAACCCCTATTTTAGTGTTTCAAGTTAAAACACATTTAACACTCACAAAATTTGGCGCATGCCAAATTTGGCGAGCGCCAAATGTGTTGTTTTGAAAGGGAGAGATTCCATAGAGATAAAGGGAGTGACACCCAAGATAGAGAGTGAGGTGATAGGAGTGAGAGAGATTAGTCTAGGTAGTGTGGTAGTGACTAAGACCTGAGAGCAATAGAGACTTGAGAGGGATAGAGAGTTATCCAATTACAATGGGGGAAAATACCTGATAGGGGTTGGGAGGGATGAGACCTGAGAGATACAAAAATACCAAAGGGGGGAGAGAGAGAGGGAGTGTAAGAGAGTGGGTTGGAGTGAAATATATTTGTCTAGGTAGGGTGGGAGGTAAGTGAGGCATGACAGAGAGGGAATGTGAGAGAGGGTATTGGAGTGACACAAATTAGTTTAGGTAGCATGGGAGGGAGTGAGAATCGAGAGAGAGAGACTTGACAGGGTGAGATTTATTTAGTTATGGTGGGGGGGAAGACCTAAGAGAGGGAGTGGGAACCTTAAACCGTAAACCATATACCATTAAACCCTAAACCCTAAACCCCTAAACCATTAACCCTTAACCCTCTACCCTCTACCCCCCTCTCTCTCAACCCTACACCATCTACACTTAAATCATAAATCGTAATCCCTAAACCCTAAACCCTCTACCCTTAACCATTAATCCCTAAACCCTAAACCCTCTACCCTCTACCCTCTACCCTCAACCCTCAACCCTCAACCCTCAATCCTCAACCCTCAACCCTCTACCCTTAACCAAGTTAAACCCTAAACCCTTAAACCCTCTACCCTTAAACTATATATCATATACGGGCTAAACCCTAAACCCTTAAACCCTAACTGCTTAAAATTTCTACCCTCAACCTTATGCCTTCAATTATCAACCCTCTAACCTAAACATTAGATCATCAACCCTCATCTATCTTTGTCCCTCCCTCGTCTTATATCCTTCTCCACCCCTCTACCCTCTACCCTCAACACCTCCCCCTCTCTCTCAACCCTACACCATCTACCCTTAGAACCATAAATCATAATGCCTAAACCCTAAACCCTCTACCCTTAACCCTAAACTCTCTACCCTCTAACCTCAACCCCTATACCCTCTTAATCACTCAACCCTCAACCCCTATACCCTCTTAATCAATCAAACCTCAACCCTCAACCCCTAAACCCTAATCCCTCAACCTCTATACCCTCTTAATCCCTCAACCCTCAACCCCTATATGCTCCTAATCCCTCAACCCTCAACCCTTAAACCCTAATCCCTCAACCCTTATACCCTCTTAATCCCTCAACCCTCAACCCTTAAACCCTAATCCCTCAACCCCTATACCCTCTTAATCCCTCAACCCTCAACCCCTAAACCCTAATCCCTTAACCCCTATACCCTCTTAATCTCTCAACCCCTCTACACTCTACCCTTAAACCCTAATCCATCAACCCCTATATGCTCTCAATCCCTCAAACCTTAAACCTCAACCCTCAAACCCAAATCCCTCAATCCCTATACCCTCTTAATCCCTCAACCTTCAACCCTCAACCCTTAAACCCTAATACCTCAATCCCTATAGCCTCTTAAGCCTTCAACCTTCAAACCTTAACCCTTAAAACCTAATCCCTCAACCACTATACCCTCTTAATCCCCCAACCCTTAACCCCTAAACCCTAATCCCTCAATCCCTATACCCTCTTAATCCCTCAACCCTTAAACCATAATCCCTCAACCCCTATACCCTTTTAATCCATCAACCCTCAACCCTCAACCCCTAAAACCTAATCCCTCAACCCCTATACCCTCTTAATCCCTCAACCCTCAACCCTCAATCCTTAAACCCTAATACCTGAACCCCTATTCCCTCTTAATACCTCAACCCTCAACCCTCAAACCCTAATCCATAAACCCATATACCCTCTTAATCCCTCAATTCTCAACCCTCAACCCTCAATCCTCAACCCTTAAACCCTAATCCCTCAAACCCTATACCTTCTTAATCCCTCAACCCTAAAATATTAAACCCTAATCCCTCAACCCCTATACCCTCTTAATCCCTCTACCCCTCTACCCTCTACCCTCAACATCCTCCCTCTCTCTCAACCCTACACCATCTAACCTTATACCTTAAATCATAATCCCTAAACCCTAAACCCTCTACCCTTTACCCTTAATCTATAAACCCTAAACCCTAAACCCTCTACCCTCTACCCTCTACCCTCAACCCTTAAACCCTAAACCCTTAACCCTCTACCCTTAACCAAGTTAAACCCTAAACTCTTAAACCCTCTACCCTTAAACTATAAACCCTAAATACCTAAACCCTCTACCTCTACCATTAACCCTTAACCCTCTACCCTCAACACTCCCCCCTCTCTCTCAACCCTACACCATCTACCCTTAAATCATAAAATGTTATCCATAACCCCTAAACCCTCTACCCTTAACCCTTAATCAGTAAACCCTAAACCCTAAACCCTCTACCCTCTACCCTCAACCCTCAACCCTCAACCCTTAAACCCTAAACCCTAAACCCTCAACCCTCTACCCTATACCCTTAACTAGGTTAAACCCTAAACCCTTAAACCCTCTACCCTTAAATTGTAAATTATAATCCCTAAACCCTAAACCCTCTACCCTTAATCCTTAATCTCTAAACCCTAAACCCTAAACCCTCTACTTGAGAGAGAGAGGAGAGGTGGTTGGAGGGGCATACTCGAGAGAGAGAGGGAGAGAGAGAGGGAGAGAAATAAAGGGAGTGAGAGAGGGAGGGAGTGAAAGAGAGATAAAGGGATGAGAGAGATACAAGGAGTGAGAGATAGATACTTGAGAGATGGAGAGAGGGTGGGAGGGAAAGGGAGTACTTGGGGGAGAGGGAGTACTTAGGATAGAGGGATTGGAGAGAGATGGAGGGAGTGAGAGAGATAGAGAGAGAGGGGGTGGGGGGAGATACCTGAGAGAGAGGGAGAGAGAGAGTGGGAGGGGTTGGGAGGGAGATACCTGAGAGAGAGGGAGAGAAATAGAGGGAGTGAGAGAGAAAGAGAGATGATGTGGGAGAGAGATAGATGGAGTGAGTGAGAGAGACAAAGAGAGACCTGATAGAGGGAGAGGGGGTAGAAGGGAGATACTTGAGAGAGAGAGAGGGAGGGAGAGGGGGTGGGAGGGAGAGACTGGAGAGAGGAGAGGAGAGAGAGGAGAGAGATAGAGGCAACAAGAGAGAGAGGACCTAAGAGAGAGAGGAGAGGTCGAGGGAGATTAACTTGAGATGGCGGAGAGGAGGAGAGACAAGGAGGAGATGAGGAGGAAGAGAACAGAGGACCATGAGAGGAGATAGGAGGGAGGACTGAAAACAGAGAGGACACTGAGAGAAAGGAGAGGTGAGAGAGAGACAGGAGAGGAGAGAGAGAAGGGGACGGAGAGAGAGAGAGACAGAGTGGAGTGAGGAAAACCCAAGAGAGGAGAGAGAGACTTGAGAGAGAGAGAGACAGAGAGAGACAAAGACAACAACCCCAAGAGAGGGAGATGGA
>CM021100.1:621399517-621531676 GCA_007115665.2 Sequoiadendron giganteum
CATGAGATAGAGGGAGAGGGGTGGGGAGATACCCAGAGAGAGGGAGAGAGGGAGGGGTGGGAGGAGGATACTTGGAGAGAGAGGGAGAGGGATAGAGGGAGGAGAGAGAGAGAGGACTTGGGAGAGAGATAGAGGGAGGGTGAGAGAGACAAAGAGAGACCTGATAGAGGGAGATGGGGTAGAAGGGAGAGACTTGAGAGATATAGAGGGAGAGGGAGGGGGTGGGAGGGAGACTTGAGAGAGAGGGAGAGGGAGAGAGAGTGGGAGAGAGATAGAGGGCACAAGAGAGAGAGGGACTTAAGAGAGAGAGAGTGAGAGGTGCTGGGAGGGAGATACTTGAGAGATATGGAGAGGTAGAGGGAGAGAGATAAAGGGAGTGAGATAGGGAGGGAGTGGAAGAGAAATAGAGGTAGTGACTATGAGAGGGAGAGGGGGTAGGAGGGGGAGGATTGAAAAATAGAGAGAGGGAGAGGGGGTAGGATGAAGATACTTGAGAGAGAAAGGGAGAGGGGGTGGGAGGCAGAGAGACAAAGTGGGAGAGAGTGGGAGAGAGATAGAGGGAGTGAGAGAGAGGGAGTAGGAGAGAGAGAGGGAGTGTGTGTGTGAGAAGAGAGAAGGGGGGATGGAGATAGCCGAGAGAGAGTGAAAAAGAGAGGGAGAGATATAGAGTGAGTGAGAGAGAGGGAATGGGAGAGAGATAGAGGGAGTGAGTGAAAAACCTAAGAGAGGGAGAGGGGGTAGGAGAGAGAGACTTGAGAGAGAGAGAGATAGAGAGATAAAGATAACAACCTAAGAGAGGGAGATGGAGTGAGAGAGACAAAAATAACAAAGAGGGAGAGAGAGAGGGAGAGTGAGAAAGGGGGTTGGAGTGAGATAGATTTATTAGGTACCTATGTGGGAGGGAAAGAGACCTGAGAGAGGGGATTGGAATGAGAGAGTAGTCTAGGTTGCATGGGAGGGAGTGAGACCTGAGAGAGAGAGACTTCAGAGGGATAAAGATTTATCCAATTAGGGTAATGAGTTCGAGAGCGTATGAAAGGTAAAACCTCAATTATCCATCTATGATCATAAACTATGCACTCAAAGCATTATCAAAGTTGTCGACCAAAGAGAGGGGAAATTCAGGTTTTATGCAAAGAAAGTAATTTGGTGAGCGCAAAATTTGGCACTCACCAAAAGACATATCACATTTGGCACACGTGAAATTTGGCGTCGCCAAATGACTTGCTTTGGACATGTTAATTGATAGGATTTGCCAAATTTCCTCATATTTTCGTCTATGCTCCTTGTCTCATTTGCACATATTTCAATGCAACTATATAAAAAAATGTTATAGCGTTAACCTCTCTCTTAGCTATCTAAATATATAATTCTTTTTTCATTTTGATTTAGTTAAGGTTTTGATCTAGGACTCATTTTGTAAATGCCTCCATTTTTGGTCAAAAACCAACATGTGCTAGTTTTAGGATAGATTTTTACTCGTTCATCGAAACGTGAAACAAATTACATTTTTTGAAACTAGACTCCATTCTACACATGATGAAAAAAAATCAATTTTCGATTAGTTTTCAAAAAATTTAGGGGATAGCATGCTCAAATTTTAGCTTTTTAGGATGTTTCCACTTTGAAAATTCATAAAATATTATATATTCATTAAAAAAATAATCTGAAAGAATAAGGATAAACTACATGGTGTTGGCTAATTTCTCACCGTTGGGATATTTTGAAATTCTAAAAAAAAGTTAATCAAAAAGGGGGGAGCCGTCAGGTGCTATGCTATTTTTTTTAATAAAAACAGGACCTGTTCGCCCCCCCTCCTCCCCCCCCACTTTTTGAGACCCTTAATCTTCATTAATGTTTTAAAAAATAGTATCTTAGAAACTAGACTCAGAGCACTTCAACTTTTGTTCTTGCTACATCTTGAAATTTTGAGCATAACTATCTTCATTTTCTCGTGCAAATCAGATTTTATTGATCCCAAAAAAAGGTGGCATCTTAAGAGCCAAAATTGTGTCATAGATTGGTGCACTTACCCATATAGGGTTTAAATTTTCTTTTTTGCATTGTTTAAATCTGAAAAATTCAAAAATTTGCATGCATATTACATTAATTTTGCATAGTGTTTGCATATTAGTGTACTTTTTATCATTCATATTGAAAAATTGAGTCAAAATTACATTTCAAAAAAAGTGTCATATAGGTCATCATTTGTCCTTCATTTCACTTGCATTTGAACATCAAATTTTGGAAAATTATGTTACAAAAATACTATATTGAAACTTGAAATAAAGAACACATATAATCACTCAAAAATTGCACTTTTCAATTTCAAAAAAACCTATACCAGGACCCATTCACCACTAGGTGAATGAGTCCTTGGAGGCCTACAAAATTCAACTTTTCTGAGCTTTTGTGTGATTTTTTGCACTTCCTCGGCCTACTAGTAACCTACTATATCAGTTTGGAAAGTTTTAAGATTTTTTTTTTATGCATCTAGGTCTAAACATCTATTTAATGTAGTCATTTTTTAAATCATTCCAAAAATATTTTTAGTAGTGGAAATAATTATATCTCTTAGACGATTGTTTACATTTTGGAGCATTGCATAAGTTGTATAGATTAATTTTTACAAGGTTAGTATCTTTCCTTTCCAAGTATGCCAATAAAAAGCTCATCAACAAGCATGTTAGATGTGAATTCCTCCAATATATTTCCTAGTCATGAGAGTCTCTTAGTGAAAGAGAGTGAAAATGTTGAAAAAATTCCTTAATTCCACATCCCGTCCTATCTCTCCTATTTGTGGGAATGATGTGATAGAAGAATATGCAAGCATAGAAAATCATGACAATCATAGTTTTTCTTCTCCCGATAACTCTCCTATTAGTGATGAAGGTATCTTGGTGAAAGAAGATACAATCACTAAGAATCATGAAAGTATTATTTGTCCCTCTCCTCCTCCCCCTTGGGAAGATATTATGAGACAATAAGATGAGATCATTGACACTACTTTTGTTGAAATGCACAATACAATTGAGAGAGGGGGTGAATCAGTTGTATCAAATTACTTTACTTATAAACTTAATCTTTTCACCTTAACTCCAATTTGTTATTAAGTGTAAACATGAAATGAAAATGACAAAAATAAAACACTAGAGACATTGGATTTATGTGGAAAACCCAATGAGGGTAAAAACATGATGAGGATTAACTCACAATATAGTAGTAATGTAATATGAGATACAAAGGCTCACTACCAGAGGGATCACTACCCAAATTAAGGGCTCACTGCCTTGAGAAGGACTCACTATTCAGAAAAGAGGCTCACTACCTAAAAAAAATAAACAAAAGAGATAAATGAAGATCCAACGTTAGAGTTCCACACATGCACAACCTGATTAGAAGATTATAAATAACTTAAAGTACTATTGCCTCAATTTTCTCTTCCACTCTCTAATTTTTGCACTTGTTCGCACACTTGCTCAATTCGTGGATGATAGATGGATGGATACTAAATTCACCACAACTTGATTTAATTTTATACCAACTTCAACCTTAGAAACATTCACCAAGGTCGGCTATACAATTTCAAATTACAAATTCAGACTAAGTCGGCTACTCAACATGTTTGGATCACACAAATTCTTTATCAAATCGATGCAAAAACTAAATGTAACGTTTAGACACCAGGTTGGCCAAACCTAATGAAAACACCAATGATCTTTGGAGTACACACATCTCCAACAAGATAAACAAACATGGATTACTTAACATGATTCACCAGTCATTTCACCATCTTTGAGAACACCTTAGGTACATCCATAACAATTAAAACAAACTTCATTAGCAAAGAACTCTTCACCAGTCCAACCAGACCAACCAACAAAAACACAAGAGCTTAGGAGCAGGTCTTATGGATTGCCAAACCACAAGAGTATTTGTCAGAACACATAAACCAATAGAAATAGTCATCTCCTAGATCCACAAGATCTGAAACCAAATATCAAAAGACTATGGAGCCAAAACATTTTTCCTAGTCCACGAACAAATAGTTCTAACAAACCAGTTCACACACCGGTGAACATATCTTTTACTCTTCATCGACTCAAAAGATAAAACTTAGAATATATTATCCATTGAAGCTTATGACCACACCTACAGATCCACATAAGCATACGATCAAAATAGGAGAAATGAAGATCACAATACCAGAGTACGCTCAAAACACACTTCAACATTGCTTTCCTTATTTCTCAAAATTTCTCAAAAGCACTTGGAAAAACATAACTTACTCAATGTGAACTATGTTGATACCAATGAAAACATTAATGAAAAAACCACCAAACACATCCATACTTGCAACAATCACCCCCTTTGTCATTGATGGCAACACATGGTGTGAAAAACCATCAAAGACAACATACATGATTTTTAGAAGCGACAACCTGCCAAACATAAAATTTTCACATGATTTTCTCTCTCCCTTTGACATCAATGGAAAAGTAAATTCTTGCCATGTAAAGATTCTTTTACTCACCCTAAGGAGTATACCCACATCACATACTATAACAATGGACTTCTCTACTCCCCCTGAGGAGTAGACCTCAATCACCAGTCCAAAACAAAAGAGTTTGTGAATCCACTGGACTAATGCACCTCCATGTGCACTTAGTTCAAAGAAGGAGGGGCAGTAACCCATAACTTCCCTCTAGGATACTCAAAATTATCCTTCAGAAAGGCCTTAGTGAATATGTCTGAAACTTGTTCTTTGGTAGGTACATATTCAAGTCTAGCTTCATTCCTCAATACCTTCTCCCTCAAGAACTGATACCTGATAGATATGTGCTTTTTTCTAGAATGCATCATTGGATTCTTTGAAATTTTTATAGCACTTGTATTGTCACAAAATATATAGATAGGTTCATCACTTACCACACCTATTTCCATCAAATTTTGCTTCATCCAAAGTACTTGTGTACAACAGGATGCTACTGCAATATAATATGCTTCTGCAGTGGATAAAAAACTGAATCCTGTTTCTTGCTCAACCATGAAACTAATCTTCCTCCAAGGAAGAATGCACCGCCACTTGTACTCTTCTAGTCATCTACACATCTAGACCAATTTTCATTAGTGTAGGAATTCAAAGTGAAATCATTGTCCTTTAGATACCATAGCCCATAGTCAGGAGCTCCTTTAAGATATCTGAATATCCTCTTCATAGATGTAAAATTTGCATCCTTCAGTTCTGCTTGAAGTCTTGCAACTAAACATACTACATGCATGATATCAAGTCTAGTAGCAGTAAGATACAACAATCCACCAATCATGGATCTATACATGCTCTAATCAACTTTAGCAGATTCATCATCCTTACTAAACTTACATCCAGTTACCATAGGGGTACAAACTAGTTTGGAGTCATCCATTCCAAACTTCTTTTAACAACTCCTTAAGATACTTAGATTGTGAAATGAATATCCCTTTTTTAGTTTGATTTACTTGAAGTCCAAGGAAGAAATTCAATTCACCAATCATAGAAATTTCAAATTCTTTTTTCATCTCTTCAGGAAATATCTTACACATACCTTTATTTCCACCAAAGATGATGTCATCAACATATACCACAACTATCAGTATCTTGTCTTTCTCAACCTTGAAGTAAACATTCTTGTCTACAGACCCTTTATTGAATCCATACTTTGTCAAGTATCTATCCAATCTAGCATACCAAACTCTAGGAGCTTTCTTCAATCCATGTGATGCCTTCTTTAACTTACAAACCATGTTTGGTTTATCTAACAATTGAAAACCTTCTAGTTGCTCCATATAAACTTCTTCTTCTAGTTCCCCATTTAGAAATATAGAATTGACATCCATCTAATATACTTTGAAGTCTTTATGAGCTGCAAATTCCAAGAACATCCAAATGGCCTCCATTCTTGCTACAGGTGCAAAATTTTCCTCAAAATCTATTCCTTCAGCTTGTGAATATCCTTTACATACAAGTATTTCTTTGTTTTTGACCACTTCACCATCTTCATTTAACTTGTTTTTGAATAATGTTTTGAACCAATTACATTCTTGTTTATAGGTCTAGGGACTAGTTCCCATGTCTCATTCTTCTCTATCTATTGTAGTTCCTCTTTCATAGCTCTAACCCATCTTTCATCATTACATGCTTCATTTATAGTATTAGGCTCTATCTTAGAGAGTAAACACAAGTTTACCTCAACCACTTTTCTTCTCATCTTCACTCCACTTTTGTCTCCAATTATCTGCTCCTCCGGGTGATTTCTCTGAACATATTTAGGAGTCTTTGGTGTAGGTTTCCAACTTCTTCATTTTCATCATTTTTTTTTTCTCTTCCTTTTATTCTTCTTGTATTTTCACACAAATAGGATCATTCGGTTCAAATTCATTGATTTCCACTGGTCTATACATAGCTTCATCAAACTTCACATTAGCACTTTCAATTATTTTCCTCAGTCTCTTATTAAAACATTTGTAAGCCTTTTTGTTGTTTGAATATCCAAGTAAAATTCCTTCATCACATCTAGCATCAAAATTTCCAAGATTTTCTTCATCTCTTCTAATGTAACATCTACTTTGAAATACTTTAAAGTAGTTCATAGTAGGAGTCTTACTAGTCCATAACTCATAAGGGGTTTTTGTGTTGTTACCCCTAATATGAACTCTGTTAAGAATGTAAACAACAATATGGATTGCTTATCTCCAATACACATCAAGAAAATTGGATTCTTTCATCATATTTCTAGCAGCCTCTTTCAGAGTCCAGTTCTTTCTTTCCACTACTCCATTCTATAGAGGGGTTCTAGGAGTAGAATAATGTCTTTTTATGCCATGCTCTTCACATAATGCATTGAATTCACTAGAAGTAAGCTCTCCACCTCTATAAAACCTTAAGCATTTTATTTTTAGATTTGTATCATTTCCTACTCTTGCCTTAAACATATTGAATCTATCAAGATCCTGAGCCTTTTATCTAAGAAATGCAACCCATGTCATCCTAGATTAATCATCAATCAAGAGAATAAAGTACCTGTCATAATTTAGGCTTCCTATTCTTGTAGGACCACATAGGTCTATATGAATTAATTCTAGCATTCTAGTAGATGATTTATCCTTTCCTTTAAAACTATTCTTTGTATGTTTTCCCATTTGACAACTTCTACAGATTGAATTTGAAGGCTTTGTGATTCTAGGCAGATCTCTGAAAACTTCCCTAGAACTGATCCAAACTAGATTATAAAAATTCACATGTCCCATCCTTTGGTGTTAGAGCCAATTCTCATTAATCTGAGAAACAAAACACTAACCATCACAACCCTTAAGTTGATAGATGTTTCCATGAGTTCTTCTTTTAGTTGCTACCACAGCTCTGGATCCTTTCCTGATCTCACAAGTGTTATCTTGAAACAAAAGCTTAAAACCTTTGCTACACATTTTTCCAACACTTAAGATATTATACCTTAAACCCTTTATATAATAAACATTATCAGTATTGTGTTTTCCATCAAAGCTAATTGTTCCTTTACCAACAATCTTAGCACCAGAGTCATCTCCAAACACGACTATTCCTCCATCATATTTCTCAAGTTTAGTAAACTTACTCTTATCTCTAGTCAGATGATTTGAACATCCACTATCAATTACCCAAAAGTATTCATCCTTTCTGGCATGAAAAGAAGTTACCAGAGTACCTTCTCTTTCATCCTTCTTTTTCTCCAAACCAGATTATTTTGCACATTTCTTTTCCAGGGCTAGAAACAAACATTCATCTTTGTCTTCCTCAAAGTCAGATTCATCATTAGAAATACCTACATCTTCCTTGACATAATACAACTTCTTTAACTTTGTATCCTTCTTATCCTTGTAATTCTTGTTATTATCCTTGCTCTTATTTTGTGTAGCTCTATTAGGACATCTTGATGCATAATGACCAATATTTCCACAACTGAAACACTTAAAAGGCAACTTACCTTTGTATTTACCAGTACATTTCTTCAATATCCTTGTTAAATTTGCTTCTAGATCTTCTGTATCATCATCATCCAGATCATCTTCTATCTTCATTTCTTTAAAGACTATTTCAGTCATCTCCTTACCTCTTGCAAATTTTCTCATTTCAAATGTAGTTAGGACTCCAAATAGATGCTCCTTAGTAAATTTCTTTGGATCATATTGTTCTTCAAGAGAAGATACTTTGTCACTATAATTTTAAGGTAGGTTCATCAAGATCTTCTCAATTATATCTTTATTTGTCATGGTACAACCTTGATTCTTGAATTTTGCTGCTATGGTTTCAACTCTCTGATAATAGCTTGCAATGTCTTCTCCATCTTCCATTCTTAGGTTCTCAAATCTATGCTTAGAAGTTAGTTTCCTTGAAAACTTTACTATATCATTCCCTTCATAAATGTCTTTCAATTTTTTCCATACTTCATTAGCGGTAGCTAAAGAAATAACTTTTGATCTTTCAGTTTTAGATAAAGCGTTGAATATAGCATACCTTGCTCTTTCATTCTCTTCAAAAGCTCCAACCTCATTAGCAAAGGAAGGACCAAATGCTAGTATCACATACTTTGTCTCCATAGCTTTCCAAGTATTGAAACTAAGTGAAATTAGATAAATTCTCATATGTTCTTTCCAGTCACTATAATTAGCTCCATCAAAAATAAGAATCTGCAACTTTTGTGCCATTTGATCTACCTCAAGTAGTTAAGATTTTCACCAAGGAACTAGGGATCTAATACCAATTATTGAAATGCACAAGACAACTGAGAGGTGGGTTAATCATTTATATCAAATTAATTTACTTATAAACTTAATCCTTTCACCTCAAATCCAAGCTGTTATTAAGTGTAAACATGAAATGAAAATAACAGAAAGAAAACACCAGAGACACCAGATTTATGTGGAAAACCTAATGAGGGAAAAACCACAATGAGGATTAACTCACAATATAGTAGTAATGCAATACTAGATACAAAGGCTCACTACCAGAGGGCTCACTACCTAGATACAAAGGGTCATTACCCAAATTAAGGGCTCACTGCCTTGAAATGCACTCACTGTCCAAAAAGGAGGCTCACTTCCTACATAAAATAAAAAAAGGAGATAAATGAAGATCCACCACTAGGGTTCCACACATTCGCAACCTGATCAAAATATTTTAAACACCTTAAAGTACTATTACCTCAATTCACTCTTCCACTCTCTAATTTTAAAACTTGTTCGCACACTTGCTCAATTTGTGGATGATGGATGGATATTAAATCTTCCACAACATGATTTTATTTTATACCAACTTCAACCTTAGAAAAATTCACCAAGGTCGGCTATACAATTTCAAATTATAAATTCAGACTAGGTTGGCTACTCAAAATTCCCACGGTGGATAATAATGTGAGAGGACCAATTACTTATTTAATTTAGGGCCCAAACAACATCTTTGGATCACACACACACTTTATCAAATTGATGCAAAAGCCAAATGTAACGTGTAGACACTAGGTCGACAAAACCTAATGAAAACACCAATGATCTTTGAAGTACATGCATCTCCAACAAGATAAATAAATGTGGATTACTCAACATGCTTCACCAGTCATTTCATCATCTCTGAGAAAACCTCAAGTACATCCACAAAAATTACAACAAACTTCATTAGCAGTGAACTCTTCGCCAGTCCAACTAGACCAACCAACAAAAACACAAGAGCTTAGGAGTAGGTCTTCCGAAGTGCCAAACCATAAGAATTTTTTTTAAAACATAGAAACAAAAAAAAAGAGTCATCTTCCAAACTCACAAGATCTAAAATGAAATATTAGAAGACCGCTGAGCTAAAATATTTCTCCCAGTCCACAAACAAATAGTTTTGACAAACCAGTTCACACATTA
Source organism: Sequoiadendron giganteum (assembly GCA_007115665.2). Classification (NCBI taxonomy): domain Eukaryota; kingdom Viridiplantae; phylum Streptophyta; class Pinopsida; order Cupressales; family Cupressaceae; genus Sequoiadendron; species Sequoiadendron giganteum. The sequence continues at coordinate 621,409,439 of CM021100.1, forward strand.
GTGAACATATCTTCTACTCTTCATCGAATCAAAAGCTAAAACTCAGAATATATTATCCATTGAAGCTTATGAACACACCTAAATATCCACATAGGCATAGGATCAACACAAGAGAAATGCAGATCACAATATCAGAGCACGCTCATAACACACTTCAACATACCTTTCCTTATTTCTCAAATTTTCTCAAAAGAACTTGGCAAAACACAAATTACTCAATGTGAACTATGTTGACATCAATTAAAACATTAATGAAAACACCCCCAAACACATCCATACTTGCAACAAATTTACCTAGTCTCTATTCATCTCCCAACACCTCCCCTACTTGTGAGAATACTTTAGTGAAAGATGATGTAATCATGGAAAATCATGAAAATCACATTTATAAAGAGGATATGTTAGTGTTAATAGATCCAATGATTGAGACTTATAACATTATTTATCTCTTTCCTAATGTCCCTAACATTTGGAAAGGTCTATTCGAACAAAAAGGACCTAATCATTGGTAAGCATGAAAGTAATAATTATTCTTCTCTTGATGGCTCCCCTATTTATGATGAGGTTAATTTACAAAATCTAACCATAGAATGTGATGAATCTCTTGCTTTATCCCCTCCTAAAATCTCTCCTACTAGGGTAGATATTATGACACAAGAGAATGCGACTTTAGTGAAAAAGGGTGAAATCATGGACAGTCAAATTTTTCCTTCACCTATATCTCTCCTATTGGTGAAAAATATATTTTGGTGTTAGAAGATTCAATCAATGAGATTCAGGAGAATCCTATTTGTTGAATAGTTCATATAACTGAGAGGGGGGTGAATAAGTTATCTTAAAACAATTTTCTTTTATTTATTTAATTCAGAGTAGACTTATACCAATAAAAAAAAATCAAACATATAAGAACATGAATGCGTGTAACACCAAACACAATGAACACCATAATTTACTTGGAAACCCAAGAAGGGAAAAACCACAAAAAATGCTAATTCTCAATTATAAAGCATCGGTTAAGGTGACACTAGTTAAGATGATTTTTACAAAGGATCACTGCCAAGTTGCTCACTGTAGGGTGGCTCACTGCTAGCGGGCTCAATTCCCAAATACAAAACAACATATTACAAAATAGTCTCATTGAAAAAAGTGAACTGATAAAGTTGTATCTACATATGCATGAATTCAGTTCTGGTTAAGAGCACAATTTTTGTCCATAGCAGATCCAGTTAAGAATCTTCTACACACCTTCCTTCCATAAACTTCACATAACTTTCTACCAAAATAGATTACTCCTTCCTTTCCACTCTTCTATCTATTTGCACACATCATACTACTTCCATACATCTATATCTTCAATCAAAAGGATGTTCTCTCTATATATACATGTATGCTTGTAGAACCAAATTGAGTCAGCCACATAATATCTTCATAGTTTTCTAATTCGACCAAACACCATTTGAATTTAGATCACCACAAAACATGGACCAACATGAAGAAAAAGCTTGAAATATTCAATAAGACCTTGCACACTAACACTAGACCCAAAAGATAGGTCAAACATAAAGGTGTTCTTACCATGTTACCAAGGGACCAAAAATAGGTCATACATATAAGATAGTATACTTTGGATTACATGAGAAATATTTCAGAGCCAATGGGAATGCCACAACCAAGACCAAATCTCGATCAACATTCATTTGATGGGAATGCCACAACCAAGACCAAATCTCGATCAACATTCATTTGATGGGAATGCCACAACCAAGACCAAATCTTGATCAACATTAATTTTAGTACCAACTGGGGAAACACAATCTGTCATGCAAAAAATTGTAACATGCTACATGAAGTTTCAGATAGCAAGGTTACCCAGAGTAGGATTTGAGCACAACAACCAACATCAAAAGGTTAGTCTTCATTATATTGCATCAACTGAATTTAACGGATGTACCAAAAAGGAATACTGCCATATCTAGATCAAGTTTTTACATCATCCAAGCACAGCCTTCTAGATCTAAGGTTTTGGCATCAATGAAATCAATGCTAAATAATCTCAACAACTTCTCAACACTATTTATCTCTCTTCCCCTAGGGAAAACATTATTGAACAATAGAATTCCATCATTGATAAGCAATAAAATCCAACCATTGATAACTCCCCTACTTGTGATGAAGTAATTTTAGAAGAGCCAACCATTGAATTTCATGAACATCTTGTTTTTTCCTCTCCTAAAAAATCTCCTACTAGGGAAGATATCATGGTGAAAGAAAATGAAAAAATTGACACACGTCTTTCAAACAATAGTGATGTATCTTCCTTAGATGAAGATGATGAAATGAAATTAGACTCCCCTTCACTAATAAATCATGAAAATAAGGATAATTTTGTTGAGGTTATGAATATTAGATCTCCATCAAGTCCTCTAATTCTTAAACCTCTTACAAATACTTTAATTAGTAGACCACCTAATCCTCAACTTATCATTTATCCACCCTCACAACAACAAAAATTTCAAAATCAACCTGTCCATATCTTAGAACCACCCACAAGAAAACTTGATAACGATAATGTTTTGCAGTAACCAAGCTACAACACCATTTCTCATAAATATAACACTAGAAATAATCCACAACCAAGAAGAAAAAGTATAACATCCCTCCCATTGCCTCAACATATCTTGCCTAGTGCTCCTCATTTTCCCTCACATAATGGAAAGGAGTATGATCTTGTTGAACAACTTAAAAGTAATCCCACTAAAATATCCTTGTGGGACCTTATTCAAGCCTCACCTAGTTATCATAAGATGCTTCAAAGTTCTTTAAAACATTTTCCTACCCCTCCTAATGTGCAACTAAATAATGTGGTAGCCAAAATTCAAGTTATAACTCCAGTCAACTTAGATATTAATTTTCATCAAGATGAGTTACCTCTGTTATAAGTGCAAAAACAAAATGAATCTTTCATGATAATAGCTTATGTTAATCAAATAGTGATAAAGAGAACTCTTGTTGAAAGTGGCTCAACCCTTAACGTGTGTAGCATAAAACTTCTTGATAAGATTGAAGTATATTAAAGACAAATTCAACCTGATTCTTTATCTATTCATGGGTTTGATAATGTAGGAAAACAATTGCTTGGAGTCATCACATTACCTATTAATGTTGGAAAGGTCCTATTACAAACTTTGGTCCATGTTATGCCTCACGATATTTAATATAATATTATTTTACGAAGGCCATGGATTCATGCAATTAATGGGGTGCCTTCTACCCTTCGTCATAAAATGAAGTATGCCTATAACAAAAAAAATTACACACTCAAAACAAATCTTGAACTTGAAAGTTGTTTGATTGATGAGAAAGAAGGATGAGATCCTTTGAAAGCATTAAAAACAACTTCAAAATTGTAAGTCATGAAGGAAGAAGAAAATGAGAAAAACATTGCTGAAGTCACTAGGTTGTTAGAAGATGATTGGGGTTCCTTAGATTTCATGCCAACATTCATGGGAGAATACAAGATCATAAAAAAAGAGTTTGAAAAGGGAAAAGATAAAGCAGTAATGTGAACAAAAAATTTGAAAGCATCCACCTCAACCACTTTAGAAGAAACAAATTACACAACAACCTTTGATGAAGTTGATTATGAGCAACCATCGAATCCGAAAGATAAAAAATCGTTATGGAAGAGGTTATGAACTTATGAAACAACTTGGGTATAGTGGAAAAGGATGTGGTTCTAGAGAATAAGGTATTCATGTCCATATAGAGACTCACACACAAGAAACGAATAGTGGTCTTGGTTATCATTTTGTGTTGCGCGTCTCAGAAAATGATTATTGGTGTATTAACTCTATTGATATTGAATCTCATTGGCTTGTACGAATTCGTATGGGAATTAGAAGATCCGATTGGTGTATTCTTAGTTTTTCTTGCATTAAGGCCGACCTCATGAATGCTTTAAGTCGTGGATGTATGAGAAATAATTAATTAAGTATATCTATGTTTTTATATCTTTGTTTGGATCCTAGCCAAGTTGTGGCTGACCATTAAGGGTAGGAATTGCATATTTATCATAATGTGAGCTGAAAGTTGTAATTTTATTATGTTCTATTGAAGCCAACAAAGTGTAAATAAATCCTATGTTGCAGATATATATACATGATTGTCTATATCATTTTGTGTGATGTATATGTGGAGTTAATGTTTGAATTGTGAGTTAAAGAAGAGAAGAGGGGTGATAAAGCGCAGTTTCACTTGCACATAGAAGATTTGTGTTGTTTGTATGAGTAGAGTAGAACAAAATTACAAAATCAATCTTTAACGTAGAAAATCTATTATTGTGCTTAATCTAGAATTGTAATCAGGAATTTTAGATGCTATCATCTCAGTTCAAATCTTCAGATGGTTTTAATTTGAGCTCTTGGGAAGCAATCCCTCTTTTCTTTGAGCAATGAGCTCTAGGCAATGTGCCTGAATGCAAGTGCATTCCCCTTTTGTAATCTTCATTTTGAGTATACTCAAAATCATAATTATGGATTGGCCATCCACCGTGGTTTTTCTCCTAATAGGGTTTCCACGTACAATCTTGGTGTTATGTTGTTGTGTTTATTTTCTTGTTTATGCTTTATGATTGAATGTTCCTAATGCTTGGAAGTTAAAGGTTAATAAAGTTAATTTTTGCACAACACTGATTCACCCCCCCCTCTCAGTGTGGCTTGTTTCCAACAACTTGTTGATTGTCTCTTTTGGATAGTTGACCACCTTCCATGCATATATACGAGCTAGCTTGGGATGTGGACAACATGCCTTAAGTTGGCTTAGATGTGACATACTTTATTCCTTTATTTAACATTTCATTTTGGGGGAAACCCTATATTCATGATGTAGTTTCATTTATGAACATATGAATTGGCACAGGGCTTTCCAAATAAGCTCTCATGTCTTCCACTTTAAAATAGATTTCTAACAACAATGGTGTTAGCAATCAATTTAAAGTGGAGGCATACATTGACACTCATGTTTCACTGTGTGATTTTCTTACTTCTTGTGATGCGTCCTTTTCTTGGTGGTGTCATTGGGTTTGATTTCCTCCAAGAGTGTGATATTTATTTGACTTGTCCTCTCTTGGAGATGTTAGACACAATGTTCCATAAGAAGAGACCTTGTACAAATTAAGCAAAGATCCCTTTGAACAAAAACCTTTACTCGCATGTTGTTCATAAGTGCTTATAAAAATAAAGCTTGTTATTCCTTGTGAAGCTCGAAGTTTCATTTTATGGTGCCCTATCAAAGTTATTAGAGGGATAGCTTTGGTATGGTTAGTGCAATGAGAATCCAAAATTGAGGAATGAATTTCTCATTGCACGGTGAGAAGCTGACACAGAGGCATTAATTTCTCACTAAGCCACTCATTGGGAAAAATTACCTAGTGGGAAGTCTAATGTGCCACTACCCTAGAGTGAGTGTGCGTTTTGGAAAAAAAGTTGAGACTTGATCCATGCCAAGTTAGATAGACTATTGAGGCTTGATCCCCCCTTTTACTTTTGTTTTTATTTTTTTTAGTCTTTGACATTGTATGATTGTGTATCTTTGTAATTGTTGCATACATAAGTATCTTGAATGTCTAATTTAGTGTGAGTTTGACATGGGGTCATACTCTCACTAAAGTGGGTGGAAAATGTAGTAATGAAAAAAGTATATTTTTTTCCTTAATTTGGGAATAATTAATAATAAAACGAACCTAATGTTTCCTTGATTTATTGTAATGTGTTTTACACATTCATGCTAAGTTTAGGTCCCTTTTAAACTAAATGGACTTAATTTGTGCCTTATTTAGGGTGTTTTAAAGTGTATCTTTACACTTTCACACTAATCTAGGGCTTTATTAATTATTTGAGGTTAATTTTCCTTAATTGACCCCTTTAATTCAAATCTAAGCCTAATTAATTTTAGATTCTGAGGGATAAAACCCAACATTCATAAATGCTATTACATAAAACTTCATTTTAGAAGGTGTGTGTCCTAGGACCCATTCACCACATGGAGAATGGGTCCTCACTAGGTCCTCAGACCCTATTTTGACATGATCTTTCATATTTCCTAAAGTGTGTCTTAGGTAAGTGGCCTATGACCCATTTTCCACAAGGTGAATGGGTCATCACTTAGACCTGGGACCCCTCCTTGAAATATGTTTTTGGAAATATTTTAATGATTTGAAATCCATGATTTGATGATATTTGAATTTTGGGAATTAATGGTGAGATATGTATAAATACAAGGCTATTTCACTTATTTTCACCTAGCAACTTTATGAGAAAGTCCTAATAGCAAGTTTATGAGATCAAGAGCATCAACAAGAGTATTTTCAAGGCATTCAAGGGTAGATTATTGAATTATATTGCAGAAATCAAGAGTCATTTCATCATGACAAAGATTTAGTGCATCATGCATGTTGTTGAGCTAATGTGTTCATTTAGTATTCAAGATCCATCAAGCATATCAAAGGCATTGTTTCACATCAAGTTTCATGATCAAGATCTACATTCTTTGAGACCACTTCATGCCAAATTATAGATTTGTACTCCATGTTTTCAATTAAGGTGTGGTGAGTTGTGACATTGCATTTGTTCATTCATCATTCCTTCATGCATTTCTATTTCATTTCAAGGTTTAATTACCTAAACGAGGTTTGACCAAGGAAAACCCCTATTCCCTAAAAAATAACATTTTTCTCCTCTTTCATGTGTGCTTATAGGTTTTAGGTTGAAGATCTATTATAGAGAAAAATTGTAAAAGTTGTCAAATCACGGAAAATGAGCTACAAGGTTTATTTTTTTCTTTTTGATAGTGTCCTACTAGAATATGGGAGTGCAGAAATTGAAGAACTAAACCCAAAATTTTTTTTTCCAAAGCCCTAGCAAGGACCCATTCGCCATAGGCTGAATGAGTCCTCAATGAGGCCCGAAAAATAACTTTTTGCATTAGGTACATAACATTTGAACCTCTTCAAACTTTCCTTTTGATGGCTATATTAGTTGAATTTAATTTATGTTACTCATTTGCACATTATAACACAAATATTATTCCAAATGAAATTAGAGGTGAAATAGGTTCATCATTTTGTTTCATTATGATAAACCTATTTCCTTATTTTAAGATACTAGAGTTCACTTTATTTAAATGCATACATCGTGATAGAGTTCCATTAAAGTCCTTATGATGAAGTATTTCTACCAAGACATGGTTAATGTGGTATTTGTGATTTTTGGATTTCAGTTGGGATGTTGGACTTTTATGAGAGATTTAAGATGTGGATGAATTATTTGGTAGTTTGGATGTAGTATTGTTTAGTTTTCAAACTTTGGATTGTAGATGGTGGAGCATGGATGTGAGATTTTGAGTGTTTTTGGGACCACTGATTTCATACACCTTGCATGTTGGTGTTGAAGACTATTTTGAAGGAAGTGGACACTGTTAATTGATAGGTGGTCTTTTTTGAGGGGTGCTCCCACAATAACGGGTTACACTTTCTAGGACATCCTGATTTTTGTTGAAATCACATATTTTAAGAAAATATAATGATTTAAGCATTGAAAGGTTCCATTTAAAGGATTATAATTGAAGAGGGTTTGATCAAAGCCCCTTAGATCAAACCCCCTTGGATAGAACCCCACTAGTTTTAAACCATACCTATAATGGAGTCTCCTGTACACCTATCAAAATGATGATAAAAAAACCACTTTTGATTTATCTTTTCGGGGATCAAATGAATTTATTTAAAATTTATATTTTGTAAGTATGTAGTGCTTATTACAAGTTTCCTAAAAAGTATAACTTTAAATATATTTAATTTGATTATTATATTTATTTTTTATTTCTTGTGGATGTAGGTTTTTCACCAAAAATCAAGATCTTTGTTATGCACATGAGGAAAAATAGTAGATTACCAAAAAAAATTCTAAAAAATATCATTGATATCCTTGATCCAATTTTTTTTTTGAATTTTGATACATACAAAATAAGTTGTGTTATACAACAAACCTATGTCTCATTGTAATTGGTTTGACTTCAAAACTTAATTAAGAAACAAATATTCAATAAAACACTATTAAACCAAATGAAGGAGCTAGATATCATAATCTGAATTTGCAAAAAATAGAATTTGATTGTTCATAGAAAAAAAATTATGTGTTACATAGTAAACATCACTATTTAAAAAAAAAAAGTTATTGTTAAAAACTAGTTATTGAAGATGGAAAAATAAATGAATTTTCATTCCAAATTGTTTAAAAATATATATATTTAGAATCTATAGAAAAAATGCCAAAAATAACTAACTAGTTTGCATCATCTTCAAATTCCTCACTGTTTAGCAGCTATAGGTTTCAAAAAGTGGAAATTTAGTTAAAAATGTTCATCTCAATGTCAAGTTTGGCCAAAAAGTGTAACCCACTATTGTGGGATCACCCTGAGGTGTCTCCATAGTTTCATTTACTATTGGATTTTGATTTGGATTGGATGCCTTACATGATCCAATTCTTTTTGGGTTCCATTTCAAATTTATGTTTCCACTTTGACTTTTGGATATATTAGCTTCAAAAACTTGAATTTGATCTTTTTCTTAGAAGGATTTTTATTTTATTGGTCCCAATTAGTGGAATGAAGGATTTGGGAATGATGTTCTATAATGTAGATGGGAGGAGTACTGGAAATAACCTTATTATAAGGACTTGTTGGTGTTTTGATTTTCCCAGCTAAGACTTTGTAATTACCTAAGAAGTAGCCAACCTCTATATTCAAGAACTAACAAAGTTAGTGGCCAACTAACGAGATTCAGTCAAAGACTGAGATCTCCTACACTTTTGGCTCTGTGAAACCAAGGAGGGTTTTCCTAAGTGTGTTCATAAGAATGTTTCATGAACTGCTAAGAACACTTCTTCTTACAGATACATTCCCCACCAACGTAATTAGATAGCAATTATCATGCTTGTGGCAAACCAAAGCATAATGACAATTATCTTAAAGCAACGAGACTGAAAATTTAACGTAATATTGACATCTCAAAAAGAGATAAGGTTTGATATTTTAGATTTTTTTAGATTTTGAACCATCGTGCTTAGAACTACAACCCTATACTCTCAAAAAGGGGATCCTAAAGAGATTACCCAGTGCCTCATCCATTGGGTGGGAGTCACATAAAACATAACCCAGATATCATGGACGTATCACCATAATGATTTACACTATGAGATTTTCAGTTATCAAAACAATACTCCTTAAGGAATCCTGAAGACAACATCATAAATCTGTAACTCAATTTCAAGCAATTTGATTAACTTATTAAGTTAAAGAAAGAAAATGAAGTACACACTCAAATATACCATTGAAGCTGAATGAATATATCATTAATAAACTCATTCACAACTCATGACATGAAACCAGGAGAGCAATTCTTCTAATAGATTTTCATTTATTGCTTCAATATCTTTTATTACATAAGCAAAGCCTGCTTGTTTCATAATATTCCTGCCCCAGAAAAGACATGCTAGCTAATACCTTAAAAAAAAACCTATAGTAAACAAACTAACTGTACATATACTAAGCCTCTGGATACAAAAAATTTGACCATAATAATGAGCCGTAAAATATCCTTTATAGAATAGGAGAGAAACAAGCATCCGGTTCCATTGTTAATTTCAAAAATGAATTTTATTCAAAAATATAAAATTACAATTACAATCCAAAAAATATTCCTCATCATTAGAAAAAATAGTATACAATCTGAGGAATCAAAAATGGTTACACAGTAACCAGTTGGAGAAAAAATAAAAGAGCATGCCACGCACGCACATTTCCACATCCAAAAGGTGAACCACCAGAATAACACCACCCATGAGCAACACACACCACCCACCAACAATCATTTAGTCAACGCATGGCCCCGATACAGGCGACTGCTTGTGGTTCTCGCCTCAGGTGCACTAGGAACAGGTTGTTCCTCTTCACGCCGCGAATTCCTCACGCCTACTCTGGCACTTCGGTGCACCTCAGACTTTTCCATTGAATATGTGTAGCTTAGAAACTACAAAAAAGTCCACTTACCTGCAAACAGATCAACTCAAAATGCAATGATAATACTGAGCAATTCAGCAGGTATTTATAGAGTAATCTGGTGCAAAGATTATTAATTACCCAAATTCTTGTACGAGCATGCGAATGATCAGTGGCTGATGATTCCACCAAAAAATTATTCCAAGTATACAACCCATCATTATATTTATCAAGAGGATACCGCTCGCACACAAGGAAATCAGGAGAAAATCCATTGAAAAACCTGTGCCATTAATGAAAACAACTTGCAGAGCGCAAAACCTCCTCACACGGATGAACAATAACCCTTTGAATTTGAACCATTGATGTGGAACAAACCTAGCAAGTCAGATGAATCAGATTGAGTCAATGATCATTGAAAATCCACATCACTACCTGGGAAAAACCACAACCAATCACAGCCCACGAAAATAGGAGGCCACGATTGGGCAGCAGGCCCCACCTAGCCCTATTGTTCCAAGAGCCAGACCATGTGTAGCCTTTTCACAAAACTCTCGATACTTTTGGAACATTTACTTTGATCGTGCGAGGCCTGCGAGGGATGGTCATCATTAATCCCTGTCATTAACTTCCCACTGGTGAAATGATGCCCACTTGTCACTGCTGGCGCATGGAGAAAAGGCCCCACTCCTCCGTATATGACAAATGGCAGAATCTCGCACACCTCACACCACTTAAGTGACATCAGCAGGAAAACCTGTGAGGTTCACGAGAAAAGTTCCAGATCAAAACCTGTGATCAAACGGTTTGCTAAGCTATATAAAAAAAATATAATATACTGGTGGGGCGGACTAGAAAGAACCCTCAGTGACATAAAATATTAAGCCCAAGTGGCAAATAGGAGGCTGATAGGTCGGGTGAAAGGGGCCAGTGAAAGCACAAAGGAAAGGCTTAATCAGATAACGTAAGTGACCGGTAACCCTCAATAGCAAGTCAACGTTAAAATATAACTCAAGGGTTTTAAAATATACCAATAAATACTTCATGAGTGATAAAAAATGCTAAACCCAAAATATCAGACCTCCAGTTTGTTAAAAGTAACCAGTTATGCCCAATTTAGGCAGAATTTTAATTTTTTTTTAAAAGTCCCATTAGTGGCTTTGATTGGGGATGTATGCCCCCTACGGGCACAACAAGAATTCAAAATCTCTGGTTTCGCAAACCAGACTACTGAATCATACAAGTGCCTTGATGAATGTTCTACCATGCTTTTCAATTGGAACTTGTGTGTATCCAACTTGGTGGCCCCAAGCCACCAAACAAGAGAAATCAAATTTTACCCCTATCAAAAACAAAATTCTCTGTTACTTGGAGTAAACCAAGTCTACAAATTTCACCTCTTGATTCTTCTGAGTTACTGGAGTAATCAGTATTCCTGGAAGTATCATAATGTTTACTTATACTCCCATGTATTTGATCTATCAGCACCCTGTGTCCAGACATTAATTGTAACACATGACCAAAATGACATTTTACCCTACCCTGCACCTAGTCGTTTTTCATAGAATTCTTACTCAATTGAGCTAAGAAGTGGAAAAATTCATAACTTATCTGGTTCGCAACATCACACATCCCGACATTATCATCAGCTTGTACATAGAACTAAAAAATTTCATATAAAACTATGTGTATGTTACACAGAACCTCATAGTACAACGAGGACACATAAATTGGGGAATCCTCACCCTGGTGCTTTCCACACAAGCTTGGTTGCCAACACCTGTGTTCAGAAGTTTTGGAACACATCCTGATACCACAGAGGTGGGAAATATAAGTTAGATCTTTCTCCAGGAAATGTGTAAACTCATTCATCTCAGGCCCCTCAACATACATCCCTTCCTGCAATCCTTCATCCATTCCCAAATGAAAAAAATCAAAAATAGAGTCAAACACATCAATCTCATCATGGGAAATAGAGAAACAACAATATGCAATGGCATCCTTGTGTTCAACACCACCTGCTGTATGTGTTAATTTATAAGTGAAAATCTTAGCACAAGCTAAAATATTTTCACCAGCCATATCAATGTCACCTTCATGATAAGCTGGAAAAATTTCACTAGCAATATCAGTGTCAGAAGGTAACAAAAAATCAATCTCAGCACAAGCTGAAAATTTTTCACTAGCAATATCAATGTCACCTTCATGATAAGCTGGAAAAATTTCACTAGCAATATCAGTGTCAGAAGGTAACAAAAAATCAATCTCAGCACAAGCTGAAAATTTTTCACTAGCAATATCAATGTCACCTTCATGATAAGCTGGAAAAATTTCACTAGCAATATCAGTGTCAGAAGGTAACAAAAAATCAATCTCAGCTTTTCATACAATATCAATGTCATGAAAATCAATAGTACCAATATTTTCATGAATCATGTTGGTTATCTCTAGTACTATTCTTTTGATCACACACCTCATTATCCTCAAGTTCCTCAACATGTATACGACAAACTTGTTCCATTGCCAGTATACCTGGAGTATACTCTAAAAATTTATCATTTGAAAGTTGTTCCTTCATTTGGAAACAAGTAAAACCATGAGGTACCACATTTCCATACAATTCTGGTAAAAGGAGAGGCTCAACTCCATCCTTGGTAATGCAATCATTACTTCTAAAATCACAATCACTAGTCTATAACAAAATTTCAGTGACATGAGCATTACAATCAGGATAAGGAAAAACAATGGTGTCTCACTTAATACTTCATCACTTTTCCCCTCAAATTCTTGTGCAGTTATCCAACTTTCTTCAAAAGGGTAAGCATTATCTTCATTTTGTGTAGATACATTCTTGGCAGATTCTACAATCTCTATCCATTTAAGGACTTGGGCCAAGTTAGCAGGTTTCAATTCTTCAGGCAAAGCACTCAGCCCCAGTTCATAAAGTTCACAAAACAAGTCAATGCATTCATAGTCATTAGGTCTGAGACCTCTAGGAATTTGTATTAAGGCATCCAAAAATCTCAAGAAAAACTCATATGGTGATTAATGCTCTTGTCTCTTCATCTCATACAATTCTGGCACGAAATAAGTTTTATCATCACCATTCAAATTGGACTGGATTTCAACTTGGATCTCATCATCATCACACTGCAGTGGTGGAGATATTACATTTTTCAAAGCACTCTTATCATAATCGGTGTTCTGAGCAGCCAACTCTAAAATTTTACTAGTATGAGCGAGGCCAGGGTAATCAATACTTGTAGCCAGATACCCTTTCATCATTTAGTATTTCATGTTGTTCTCAATCTCCATAGCCATTTGATATGCTTGGTGCAAGTTTGTAGGTTCTTTATCTCTTAATAGGTAACCCATACTTTTGTCAAAAGAACCAAGATATACAACCAAGCATTCAGCCTCACTTGGTCTTATTTCTCTAGGGATTTCTCTTAAAGCTCTTGAAAATATGAGATTAAAATATGAGATTAGCTCCTCTTCTTTTATGTGGATTCCCATAAAACCTTTTCTCAATATGTTGGGATTGACTCTTTCACCAAATTGTTCAATAAAAACTATCACCAACTGATTCCATGAGTTAACAGAATAGGCAGGTAGATATGAAAACCAATCCCTAGCATCACCCCTTAAGGATTGCACAAAAATATTCATAACAACATCCTCATGACTGATTTCATAATCCCCCATTACATCTACAAAATCTTGTAGATGCTTAGAGGTGGATTCTGCACTTTTCCTTGTGTATTTAGGCAAATACTTCCTAATCTTTTTAGGAATTAGATTAGGGTAACCACTAACATCACTAAAAATAAAAGGAATATACCTTTGAGTTACAAAACCCCCTGAAGGGCTTAATGAAACTTGTTCCCTTTGCATATTTATGTCTGACTTCACATATGGGAAATCTCTTATACCCATTTAAAATTTGTCAAAACAATACATGTTTATCAAACATATCATTTACCATTTCAACCATGATTCCATCAGTGATTGAAATTATTATTCCTTGCTTTCAAAAATATGATGCAACATAAAAATGTTTCGTAAGTCCTTTTACATATTGCATCATTAGAAGTATGGAAAAAATCTAATCATTGTTCCTTTCTTGATGCTAGAACATCTAATTTGGAACTATTTTTCATCCTTAATTACAAACACCCCTTGATTAGAATAGTGAATTGTATAGATGTACTAAGAAAATGAAAATACCCGATAACATTGGTAGCAGTTGTTAATCTTCTCTCCCTAACTGTAAATATCACAAATCTAGGACTTTTCCTTCATATATCAACTGGCTCTTCAGATAGAGTCGCCACCTCTTCAATAGAGGACTGAATTTCAAAAGAATATGAAATTCCTTTTCAAAGCTTGTCACATTCTGGGTCTTTGTCCACAACAGAGTCATACCTCAAATATTTTAACACCATGCCACTACCAATCTCTTTCAAATCCATAATCTCTCACCATCCAAAATTAACATTCATATCCACTAAAAAAATGATTTTGGATAGCCGCCTCCAACTACTATGGTTTCTCTTTTCTCTTTTTCTTTTAAATTTCTCAGAAGTTCTCCCCAATAAAACCATCATTCAACTAATGATTCAGGCAGAGAGATTATTCCATTGATTTTAACCTTTAAGGTTACAAGTAATATGTCAGTTATTATAATGAAATTTATGATAGGACTGTCTGCACCCGAACACTCCCGAGTCCTTTACCAACAAAACACCATAGATCATAGGATTTTCAGGTTCATTTCAACAACCTCTTTCTTCTAGGGTTGAAAAACTATCACTATTTAAATTCAGAATGGAAAATCATTTAACTCTATGTAATGACTCTTAACAACACCACCTACAACCAAAACGTCTAAGTTTGTTCCCTAGTAGAGTCACCATTCTATTGGTGTTTTGGTTTTCCCAGCTAAGACTTTGTAATTACCTAAGAAGTAGCCAACCTCTATATTCAAGAGCTAACAAAGTTAGTGGCCAACTAACAAGATTCAGTCAAAGACTGAGATCTCCTACACTTTTGGCTCTATGAAACCAAGGAGGGTTTTCCTAAGTGTGTTCATAAGAATGTTTCATGACCTGGTAAGAACACTTCTTCTTATAGATATAGTCCCCACCAATGCAATTAGAAAACAATTATCCTACTTGTGGAAAACCAAAGCATAACAACAATTATCTTAAAGCAACGAGATTAAAAATTTAACATAAGATTGACATCTCAAAAGAGAAGGTTTGATATTTTAGATTTGTTTAGATTTTGAACCATCATGCTTAGAACTACAACCCTATACTCTCAAAAAGGGGATCCTGAAGAGATTACCGAGTGCCTCATCCATTGGGCGGGAGTCACATAAAACATAACCCAGATATCATGGATGTATCACCATAATGATTTACACTATAATATTTTCAGTTATCAAAACAATTCTCCTTAAGGAATCCTAAAGACAACATCATAAATCTGTAACTCATTTTCAAGCAATTTGATTAACTCATTAAGTTAAAGCAAGAAAATGAAGTACACACTCAAATATACCATTGAAGCTAAATGAATATATCATTAATAAACTCATTCACAACTTATGACATAAACCAAGAGAGCAATTGTTCTAATAGATTTTCATTTATTGCTTCAATATATTTTATTACATAAGCAGAGCCTGCTTGTTTCATAATATTCCTACCCTAGAAAAGACATACTAGCTAATACCTTAAAAACCTATAGTAAACAAACTGACTGTACATATACTAAGCCTTTGGATACAAAAAATCTTACCATAACAATGAGCCGTAAAATATCCTTTATAGGATAGGAGAGCAACAAGCATCGAGCTCCATTGCTAATTTCAAAAATTAATTTCATTCAAAAATGAAATGAAATTCAAATTCACAATCTGAAAAATTCCTCATCATTAGAAAAAATAGTATACGATATGAGGAATAAAAAACGGTTACACATAGTAACCAGTCAGAGAAGAAACAAAAGAGCATGCCACACATGCGCACGTCCACATCCACAAGATGAACCATCGGAATAACACCACCCACGAGAAACACACACCACCCACCAGCAATCATTTAGTCAACACACGACCCCGGTACAAGCGACCACTTTTTGTTCTAACTTTAGGAGCACTAGGAACAGGTTGTTCCTCTTCGCGCCCCGAATTCCTCATGCCTACTCTGGCACTTCGACGCACCTTAGACTTGTCCATTGAATATGCAGAGCTTAGAAACTACAAACAAGTCCACTTACCTGCAAATAGATCAACTGAAAATGCAATGATAATACTGAGCAATTCTGAAGGTATTTATAGAGTAATCTGGTGTAGGGAATATTAATTGCCCAAATGCTTGTACGAGCACATGAATGATTAGTGGTTGATGATGCCACCACAAAATTATTCCATGCGTACAAACCATCATTATATTTATCAGGAGGATACTGCTCATACGTAAGGAAATCAAGAGAAAATCCACTGAAAAAACCCGCCCCACTAATGAAAACCAGTTGTAGAGCGCAAAACCTCCTCACACAGATGAAAAATAACCCTTTGAATTTGAACCGTTGATGTGGAATAGACCTAGAAAGTTGGATGACTCAGATCGAGTCAATGATCCTTGAAAATCCACATCACCACTTGGGAAAAACCACAGCCAATCATAGCCCACGAAAACAAGAGGTCATGATCAGGCAGCAGGCCCCACCTAGCTCCGTTGTTCCAAGAGCCAGGCCATGTGTAGCCTTTTCATAAACCTCATGGTATGTTTGGAGCATTTACTCTAATTGTGTGAGGCCTACGAGGGATGGTCATCATTTATCCCTATCATTAACTTTCCACTGGTGAAATGACGCCCACTTGTCACTGTTGGTGCATCGCGAAAAGACCCCACTCCTCCATATATGATAGATGGCGGCATCTCGCACACCTCGCACCACCTAAGTGACATCAACAGGAAAACCTACGAGGTTTGCAAGAAACGGTCCAGATCAAAACCCGTGATTAGACGGTTTTCCAAGCTACATAAAATAAATATAATATACTGGTGGGGCCGACTGGAAAGAACCCTCAACAGCATAATCAATAAAGCCTAGGTGGAAAATAGGAGACCGATAGGTCAGGTGAAAGGGGCTGGTAAGAGCACGAAGGAAAGGCTCAGTCAGATAACGTAAGTGACCGGTAACCCTCAATACCAAGTCAACGTCAAAATATAACGCGAGGGTTTTAAAAGATACCAATCAATCTTTCATGAGTGATCAAAAACCCTAAACCCAAAATATCAGACCTCTAGTCTGTTAAAAGTAACCGATCATGCCCAGTTTAGGCAGAATTTTGACAAATTTTTAAAAGTCCCATTAGAACTATTCACGACCCCTATTTTGATGTTTGCATTAAATGAAGTTGCCCCCAATATCATGCATCAATAACTAAGTACTTGATATTTTTTCATAACCCAATTTTTATTGCATTTAAATTTAAAATATGATAAATTGAATTATTGAGGAAATTCAATATGTTGAATGAAAATTTTGATATTTTTGAAATAGTTGAAATAAGTTGACCGTCTTTTGATCATGTGATCTTATGAGCTAACTCATACTTTATCATGATCAAACATTATTGATGAACTATGTAAGTGCAAGCATGTGTAAATGCAAGTACTAGGTTGAAGGAAAAGAACATAATTGAAGTAGGATCGTTTAGCCAAATTGAATGGTAAGCTTGATGGAATCTAGATGCACACACTACAAAACAACATGATAGATTGCATTTAAAATTTCATATAGAAAATTATATTGACTTGATTCGAAATGATTCAATATTTGGAAAGAATAGGCATGTGGAATGTTATACATGTGACTTCTTATTTAATTGTTTATTCTAATGATACGTTTTTGAAATTAAAAAGAGAATGATAACATGATTAAACATATTTGTATGTAATAAAAAAGGCATGCTCGAAGGATAAGAAACCTACTTCTTTTGAAAACAATTATTCAAATAAAATTAAAGTTTATTCCTTTCTCGAAAGTGATTGAATACTATACTATTATAAAAGTAATACATATATATATATATATATATATATATATATATGTATGCATAAATAGATACATATATATACATACATATATATGCATGCATATATAAAAATATACATATATATAAATATTCCTTATGAAGCTCGATATGGGATTGAAATTATCAAAACTAGATTGTTAAATTTAAATAATATTTAAATTAAGACATAATGAAATAGTGGTCTACATTTGAATTTAAGGCCAAGATATGCAAATTTGAATAGTGGGGTAGCCAAATTAATGTCAATTATGAATGAAATGACCCCATTATGCTATGAACATGTAAGGAAAACATGCATTTTCCATTTTGGTAACACAAAAATATTGCGAAGAAATCGATAGGGGTCTAGCAATGCCAATAAGAAATCTGGAAAAAGTAAGCCAGTGAATCGACTCATCTAGAAAAAGAGGGAAAAAGCCGAGGAAAAGCATGAACAAAGGTAAAAAATTGTTGTTTGATGTTGTTATGCTTGAAAATTTGGATTCAAAACTTTCATTTCCCTTACTTTTTATTGATTTCATTTGAGTTGATCGAAAAAAATAGATGGCCATTTTCTGCAAGCGAGTTTTGTTTTAGAACCAACGTGTTTTGATTTGAGATCAACCATTTTCTTGGTTATGTTGCAAGGGCCTTATCAGCCAACGTTTGCAAGCACCATATATTACATCATTCCATTTTATCATGTGGGCATCGATCTTTAAGATCGATTCCAATATACCATTTGTACATAGATTTAATCATTCAATAGAATGATCCCCATTTTCTTTTCTTACATATGATGCTCACATATGTTGTTTACACCACTCTATTTTGCATGTGAAATTTTTTCTTAGAATGATTAATAGGAATGTGTTTTATCAACCGGCCATCCAACATTGTAAGTTGATAATCGACATTTCTTTAAGGTTCAACTAATGATAATGTATGTGACAAAACCAAATAGTCATTCAACTGTTATTTGTTCTTAGAGTGACAATAGCTTGAATTTATATCCATAACAATCACCCATAAAAACTCGGATCTCTCTTAACCCAAAATAGTAAAATTAATATTCCAGCTTGTATGCGATTAAAAAGGACAAGCATGTCGTTCGATCCTTTTGGTTGCACAAAAAAGTGCATTAGTATTATCTAGATAATTGTATAGCTTGAATGATATAACATTGACTATTTACATGATATACTAGATAACCTAAAAATGTTAATGAGTCATATTGGCATAATAACTTGTAAACTTCTACAAACAACATTGTTTTGATACAAACAACATTGTTTTGATACAAAAAACATTTCTTTTTATACAAACAATATTTTTTTTGATACAAACAACCCATCCATATGTGGAAACTGTTCAAATAGATCTCTTCTTATTTCTTTGAAAAAGGAAAATTTACATCTTGTATTACTGTCAAACGATATGACAATCTGTAGTATTATTTTGAATGAAAGAAAATCTGTTATAATGGGTTTTTTATTTTAGAATGTATGGAGAAATTAATAACTTAAGTCGACACATATATGTGTATACACATAGACCCTCATCTACATACATACACATACTCATGACGTACCTTCTTTTGTTACTTGTTTAATTCATTTTTAATGAATACTAAATTACATTGAATGTAATCATGTGATATATGTATGAGTTGAATGGATAATGTATTGATCAATTCCATTTGAATCATTTTTATGATTTATTTAAGTTGAGGAATTTAAGTAGACTAAATTAATTTTCCATAGATATGTGTGTAAGAATATTCTCTTTTTTAGTAGAACGAAAAAACCTAAGTAGACTAGAGAACCTTAGGGTAGATGCTACTAGAGGGTAGATAGTTGCTAAGGAATAAACTGCGTTGTTGAAAGTTACCCTCCGGGATGGGTGCCAAAATGGAGTTCAAAGAGTATAGGTTTTTTCTTTATCCAAAACCTATCTTTTGTTGTTGCAACTAATTTTTTATGTTTGGCCAAGCAATTAACCCATTATGTATGTATGTATTTTTTGATAACACTCTCTATCACTCCTAGCATAGATCTTTCATTTTTATAAAACATTGATAGAGATGAATGTTGATGTTTGGGCATGCACTAGATTCTACCTTGCAAATTGTTCTCTTGCTAAACTTTCCATTGTAGGGTGGGGAATTCTTGAAGTAGGAATAATTTCAAGGAAGTGTAAGCTTCATGGTTGGGAAGTAAAGCTCTTCAACCATGTTCTTGTCCACCAATGGAGGTGAGCGCCAAGAGGAAACCTTGGATGTATTCATGATTATCATGGACTATGATGTAACCTTGTTGTTAAATTATATATTGTGGCCTTATGAGCCAAGTTAACTTGGATATTATAATTGACATTGGAAATATCATTATATATATGTGTGTGTGTGTCTCATTTTAATTAGACATGTGTTGCTATGATTGAAAATAGCTACTTAAGTTGTCTTTTTAAAATTAATATTCATAATATCATTTGTAATAATATAATTAAGTAATAATTAGAATGGGTTATTACATTTGGTATCAGAGCTAGGTTCAACTTATCCCTTTTGAGTCCATAATAGCCATAACTAGGGGATAGTTGACCCTTGACCAAATTGAGTTTTCCTGAGGATTGATCAAACCTAGATTGAATGCAAGTGTGGGAAGGTCTAAGTCAGGAAGAAAGAAAGGGAAGACCATTAGGACCTTGAACAAGAAAGTCCTATTGGAATAAAACTAAAAGACTAAGCTTCAACTTGAGATTCTCAATGATGAGACTCTAGCTCAAGCCCTCACTTGACTTATGTTGGAGAGGTGCAAGAAGATTGAGGAATCAAATCAAAATCCTAATATTAAGAAGCTTTCCACAATCAGAGATTGGCCCCTAGGGAATGGACCAAACAAACCCTTATTAACTAAGGAGGAAAAGGAGAGCATGTGCATTCAACTCTCCTCTTCTAAGAAAATTGATGTAAATTCTGATGAGGAACCGAAGGAGTGTCCTCTCTCTGACAATAAGAAAATTGACTAATGTAACAAGAAGCTTTTGTAAATAAGGGATTATTAACCCACACTTAATATAAATAAAGCAAGATGTTATTTTTGATTTGTTCAAGTGAAGAAATCCAAAACATGTTTATTGTGCATGAATGTGTATGTCTTCAATGAATGAGTGATATATACACATGTATGCAGTGTATGCGAATAAGAACATTTAATTGTAGAAGCCAATGTTAAGTTATGATAGATGTGAAATGTGATGTAGGTCGAGTGCGAGTCGGTATGGTGACCACCAAACAAGACACAAGTGGTAGTAGGTGAGATAATGGACCAAACAAGAAGATGAAAAGATTATAGAGCTTTTGAATATGAAAGAGGCTCATATGGACCACATAGAACATGACGTTCAGGTGGCACACGAGGACCAAATTCCTAGGAATGTAGAAGTCAATCAGGGAGACAGTGGTCTAGGAGAAGGACCTCGAGGTTGAATTGAGGAAGAACTAGGAAAGGATCTCAAGAGAGTAGAACCACCTAAGTTGGATGATAAAGCCATCGAAGTAGGAGCTGAGGCATGGATCATAGAGATGGAGAAATATTTTGGACTCTGTGACCTATCCAATCAAACTAAGGCTGCATGGGCTACATATCAAATTTCAAGAGAAGAAAATACTTGGTGGGATAATGAAAATATCGAAAGGAATCTTTAGCCTGGTGAGATTACTTGGGAACTCTTCCTCAAATATTTTACGAGGACATGGTTACTACAACTCTTTTTTGGAAAGAAGGTGACAAAATTATGAAACCTTACTAAGAGGAGCATGAATATGACCCAATATGGGGAAAATTTCACCAATCTACTAAAGTATGTGCTTCAATATCAGGGAGATGAACATTTCTGTATCCAAAAGTTCATATTGGGAATTAGACCCCACATTGGAGCAAAAGGGGATATGCATGATCCTCTCACCATGAATGAAGTCTTCCCGAAGGCCACCAAACAGGAGTAGGAATTTTAGCAGTTATCTAATTACCACAATAATTCAAATCCTAACTCATAGTTTGGGAACAAGAAGTTTCATAAAGGAGACAAGAACCATCAAATCCATAATCTGAAGAGAGGAAGTGAGTCAAAAGAGAAAGGTGAAGATGGTAATGGTGGAAATAGTAAGAAGGAAAATAATAAGAAAGGAAAAGATGACCAAAAGCATAAGGGCTTTAGAGAGGACAAGAAAGGAGGTCACTAAGGGCCTCACGGTGGGTGTTATAATTGTGGAGGCGATCATTATGCCTAAAATTATCCAAAGTGGTCGAGGTCATGAAGGGAAGGAAACTATAAGTAGTCTCAACATCATTAGATCCATGCTACAGTGGATGACAAGTAGGCAGAGTATTAGGCTTCTCCAATATAGTTGAAGGGTAATCTCTATGGATGAACTATCTCTAATTTAATTGATACTGGAACTACTAAATGTTTCATAGACTCTAGAGTAATATCCAAGATACTTATTAGATTTGGATACATGGAAAACTCATGGAAAATCCAATATGGAAATTGAGTAGAGTGGAGGGTAGGCACCTGTCTCTTTTGCAATGATTTAGAGCTTCCAACCTTCCAAACCTAGGTCAACCTATGTGTTGCACCCTTAGGCTCATATGATGTAATTTTTGGGATAAATTGGTTAACTGAGAATAAGTCTATAATGAATTGCAATAATAAGGTAGTTAGTTGCCTAAATGATTATAAGAACCCAATCGAGATCTGTGGGATGCAAAGACCCTTAGAGCTTAGATAGATCTCTTCTATGCAGCTCAAGAAGACTTGTCGAAAGGGATGTGTTATTTATGTTGTGCATATCAGTAACCTCAACAAAAAGGAACCATATTTAGATGAATACCCTATTATTTAGGAGTTCCAAGATGTATTTCCTGATGAACTCATGGAGTTACCTCTGAAATGGGAATTTCACTTCTCTATTAACCTTGTACTAGGAGTTGAGCCTCAATCCAAAGCACCTTATTAGATGACCACCAAAATTTATGAGGTGAAGGCTCAGTTAATGGAATTGTTGAACTCTCTTAAGACCTAGTGTGTCTCCTTGGAGAGCACCATTTATCTTTTTGAAAAAGAAGGATAGAACCTTGCATTTGTGTATAGACTATCAAAAGTTGAAAAAGGTGATCATCAAGAATTGATATCCACTCCCAAGCATCGATGAGTTGTTTGACCAGATGAAGGGAGTGTCAATGTTCTCCAAAATATATCTTAGGCTGGGATACCATCAGTTGAGAATAAAGGGAGAAGATATTCTAAATATTTCCTTTCAAACTCAATATGGAAATTACGAGTTCATTGTGGTCCCCTTTGGTTTGAACAATCCACCTGTAGCTTTCATGAACCTCATGAATAGTGTGTTCAGGGACTATTTGGATGACTTTGTTTTGATTTTCACTGATGAAATCCTAGTTTAGTAAAAGAATATTGAAGAGCCCGATAGGCACTTGAGGATAGTTTTACAATAGTTGAGAGAGAAGAGACTCTTTGGGAAGCTATCCAAGTACTTGTTTTATCAAGACAAGGTGTACTATTTAGGCCATATTATTTCAGCCAAGGGAGCCTCTATAGACCTTGAGAAGATTAAGGTGATTGTGGAATGACCAATACCTCAGAATGTGTTAGAAGTACATAGCTTCATGGGCCTCACAAGTTACTATAGAAATTTTGTGCAAGGGTTCTCTCAGATAACATCTCCAATCATGTCACTCCAAAGAAAAGGAATACTATTTGAATGGATCAATAAGTACGAACAAGCATTCAAACTCCTAAAGGAGAAACTCACTACAACCCCAGTGGTGACCATCTCGGATCCTTATGGAAGATTTAATGTAATCATAGATGTTTCAGGAGAGGGATTGAGAGTAGTTTTAATGTGGGATGTACAAGTGGTAGCTAATGAATCAAGGAAGCTTAAAAAAAATGAGGTGAATTATACGTCATATGATGTAGAGTTGGCTGCAATAGTTCATGCTCTACAAATGTGGAGCTCTTGGGAATTTTTTTTGAGCTCAAGATAGACCATTTGGGATTGAGATACATTTTTATTCAACCAAACCTTAATGCATGATAGAGAAGGTGGTTGGAATTCCTTCGTGATTATGACTTCAAAATTGAGTATACAAAGGGAAAATAGAATAGAGTGGCTAATGCTCTTAGAAAAAAAAGACATCTGGAAACAATGATCTCGACAAGGTATAATTTGAGACAATAGGTGATACAACATTTGCAAGGGGATGAGCATTATGAAAGAGTGAAGAGTTCCCTAGTAGAGAATCTATCAGATCATTGGTTTGATGGGTCTGAGATCAAACTAAATGGTATTTTGAGATACTAGAGAAGAATTTACATTCCAAACTCTAGAGAGCTAAGGAAGTTGGTTCTAGAAGAGATTCATAATGCACCTTATTCACCCCAGAGTATCTAGAATGATCACAGAATTGAAAACTCTATACTTTTGGCCTAAACTCAAGAAGGATGTAGTAGACTACATAGCCAAATTCTTAGAGTGTCAGCAAGTCAATTCTAAACATGCACATCCAATAGGGCTATTGTATCCTCATGACATACCTGAGTATAAATGGCAAGTGATCAGTATGGACTTCATATAGGGGTTATCTTTGAGCAAGAATCAACATGATGTTATGTTGGTTGTGATTGATAATTTGACCAAGGTGGTGTACTTCAACCCAAGGACCTTAAGGATGGATCATTGACCTTGGCTAAGAAATTTGTCTAGGAAATATTTTTCTTACATGGAGTGCTAGAGACTACCATTTCTGGTAGAGACACCTGGATGACCTCAAGATTTTGGATGACCCTGAATGTCACATTGGGAACCAAGTTAAATTTAAGCTCAACTTATCATCCTCAGACTGATAGATAGATAGAGAGGGTGAATTAGGTAGTCAAAGACCTCCTCTAAATGTACTACCTAGACCAACAATATTGTTGCAAGAATGGAAAGTTTGAATGTGTTTTCATTGATGTCAACTCGTCAACTGGTTATCAACTAGTTGTTGTTGGCTGTATATGTTGAGGATATTGAGAAAATTGTAATGAAGATATGTTGAAGATGTTCAATGGTTGCTTTGGGTTTTGGTCTATATTTTCTCCTATGTTTGTGTGGTTTAGACATGTTGTTCATGATTGTTAGATGATGCTTTATCCAAATTTTTGTTTGTTGATTGATTGTCAGTGCAAGTTGTGTTCACCAATTGTGAACTATGGTTTTATATATTTTTGGTTGAGGTCTAGAAGAAATTTTGTTGGTCCAGATTTCTCTTTGATGAAGTTTTATGACTTGTGGTTCTAGAGTTGAGTTGCATTGATCCTATTGAAGATGTTTTTGGAATTTGGAAGATTCATGATTAATGGTTCTATGTGTTTTACACTGGTTTGTCCGACCTTGTGTGAAATACTACTTTAGAGGTTGACGAAGTGTGTTGGATATTTTTGGGTCCCTTGAAGAATGTGTTTGGGTCACCCTCATTCTAATTTCACCCTAGGATGATTTGGTTTTGACCTAATTTGAATTTGAATTTGGATGGATGACTTTGGATATGTTTCAAAGTTGAAGATGGTATAAATACAAGATGATTTAGAGATGAAGAAATATACAAGAGCGAAGAAGAAGAGTGATAAGAGAAAAGAGAAAGTACACTTAGATGTGAAATTGATTCTATTTAGTGAGTGTGTGTGATGCGAATATTGTAGATCAATGCAAAGTTTAATGTTGAGTTTCTGGATGCACTGAGCAGAAGCTGAACCCAATCATTCATGCAAGTCTATGGGTGATTTTTGTCGAATTCTTTGTTGCATTGGGATTGTAGTCTATCTATAACAAGTCTTCTTTGTATCTTTATGGAAGTGATCCCTCAAGTTTGTTATCCCTATTGAACAATGAGTCCTTTGTTTTGGTAGTGAGCCTTATTTCAGGCAGTGAGCCTCTTGTAATAAATTTTGATATTATCTATAGTGTGAGTTAATCCTCACTATGGTTTCTCCCTTATTGGGTTTTCCACATAAATTTAGTGTTATTATGTTTATGTGTTGAATTTAAGTTTCTTCTTTGGAATTTGATGATTAATCATTTAAGCAACATTAAGAATTAGTTTTGGTGATTGAATTAGAAGCTTAATTTGGTGAAAACTGATTCACCCCCTCTCAGTTGTCCTATTCAACAATTGGTATCAGAGCTTGGTTCCTTAGTGAAGATATTTACCGCTTGAGGAAGGTCTAGGATGGATAGCAAAATGGTTTATGATTATTTGAGCTTCAATGGAACTAATTATGGTATTTGGAAAGTATTGATGGAAGAATATCTGGAGTATTGTAGATATGATGTGGAGAAAGCTTACAAGAATCCTTACACTCCTCTTGATAATGGTCTGAGTACCCCTAATAAGATCAAAGAACACGAAGTGAAAAATAAGGTGAAATATATCTTGAAGAAGTCTGGTACATTAGGATTTGATTAAGGTGAAAAATTTGAAGACTGCTAAGTAAGTATGTGATGCTTTGGAAAGAGTGCATGATTGTGATGAAAGAGTTAAAGAAACGAAACTATAGAATTTATAGACACAGTTTGATCTTCTACATATGTTTGAAGATGATAATGTTAAATCTTATGTACAGAGATTGGATGAGATAGTGGTTGGAATGCAAGGACTTGGTGCTACTATAGATGAAACCATGATTGTAAAGAAGATTCTCATAACTCTTCCTAATGCTTATAGTGAGAAGGTGAGTGCTATTGAGAAGACTATAGATTATAAGACCTATACTAAGGATCTGTTGTTATGATTTTTGACATCTTATGAGATGAGAAAGATGAGTCTAAGGTATGGATGCAAATCAGAGACTACTTTTAAAGCTACAAAAGCTGAAGATCCAGATGAAGAAAACTTTGATGAAATAGAAGCTAACTTTTTAAGAAGGATGAGAAAAGGCTCCAATAAATATGAAGGTAAGTTTCCCTTTAAATGCTTAGTTGTGGAGAAATAGGTTAGTATACTGTAAAGTGTTCGAAAAGAGCTAAAAGGAATAAACAAAGTTATGAGAAAGAAAAGAAAGGAAAGAAGATTAACAAACCTTACTGTATGAATGAGAATACTAGTATATTTGATGAGGATTCAATATATGAAGATCTTGATGACAATGAATGCTTGTCCTTGGCGATTAAGGATGAACCTACTTCTACTAATTTTGAAAAACAAGTAAAGGAAAGCCCTTTGGAGAAGGAGAAAAATGAAGGTGCGGTTATCTCTTCCCTACATGCTAAAAATGAGAATAATTATTGTGTAGTTGATAGTGGTTCTTCACATCACATGACTGGTAATAAAAGTAAGTATTTTAAGCTTGAGAAATATGATGAAGGCTTGATTATGTTTGGAGATGATACTGGTGCTAAAATTTGTGGGATAGGTTTAGTAAGTTTTGATGGCAAGCATCATATTGAAAATGTCTACTATGTTAAGGATTGAAGGCATAATATATTGTGTGTTGGTTAGATGTGAAATAAAGGATATGATCTTGTGTTTAAGGATGAGAGATGTGAGATCCATAAAGGATCCTAAACATTGATTGCTATAGAAAATAAATATGAAGGGAATATCTATCAACTTAAGGGTGTTGATGGATGATGCTTTATGACTCAGATTAATGACAGTTGGTTATGGCATAAGAGAATGTGTCACATGAATTTTGATAAGTTAGAAAGGATTAGTGTTGTTCAAGACATGATAGATTTACCAAGAATTATAAAACCTATTAATGCTATTTGTTGGAATTATCAGTTTGGAAAGCAAGCAAGAAATCATTATAGATCAAAGGAGCAGTCTACTATCAGACTACTAGATTTTGTTCATACAGATCTCTATGGTCCTACAAGAGTGAGAAGTATACTTGGTTAAAGGTAATTTATGCTTTTAATTGATGATTATTCTAGATATACATGGGTTACATTTCTTAGAGAAAAAAATAGATGCATTAAATAGATTCAAGGCATTCAAAGCTATGGTTGAAAATGAACTGAACTTAAAGATAAAATTCTTAAGGTCTGAAAAAGGTGGATAATTCACCTCCCATGAGTTTGATATGTTTTGTGAAGTGCATGGAATAAAGAGACAGTTATCTGATTTGAGAACTCCTCAACAAAATGGAGTTGTTGAAAGGAAAAACAAAAAAAATCAAGAGGCTGGTAGATCAATGATTACTAAGGTTGGTTTACTAGAAGTCTACTAGAAATAAGTTATTCATACTATTGCTTATGTATTAAATCAAGTTCAAGCAAGAGAAAAAAGTATAAAGACTCCCTATGAGATATGACATGGAAGAATTCCTATTGTTAAATATTTTAAGGTATTCAAAAGAAAATGTTATATCAGAAGAGATGAAGAAAATTCAGAAAAGTTTGATGCAAGAAGTGATGAAGGAATTTTCCTTGGATATTCTACTAAAAGT
The DNA here is from genome assembly GCA_007115665.2 of Sequoiadendron giganteum. NCBI lineage: Eukaryota > Viridiplantae > Streptophyta > Pinopsida > Cupressales > Cupressaceae > Sequoiadendron > Sequoiadendron giganteum. The sequence continues at coordinate 621,438,099 of CM021100.1, forward strand.
AAGGCATATAGATGTTTCAATAAAATACTGAGAAATATTGTAGAGAATTCAAATGTCAAGGTTGATGAGACAACGAAGAATTTTATTGACATTGATGGATATGTATTTGATGAACATGATTGTCTAAGAATGAAATAAATTATGGAAGAATAGGGAAAATATGAGCAAGAGAAGAAGATGCTCTGGTGATGTCCCCTAGGACACCTAGATATGTATAGAAGAATCATTCAGAAATTCAAATTATTGGAGACAAAACAAAAGGTGTATTAACTAGAAGCAGAGCTGTTGCTAATGTGAATCTATGTTTACTCTATGAGATTGAACCAAAGACTGTAAGTGAAGCATGTAAAGTTGAACATTGGAAGGAAGCAATGAATTAATAACTTATGTAGATTAAGAAGAATCAAACTTGGGAATTGGGAATAGGTAGCAATAATGGAAGCTATAAGGATGTTCTTGGCATTTTCTGCTCATAAAGAATTTAAGGTCAATCAGATGGATGTCAAGTCAACATTTTTGAATGTTGAGCTAGAAGAAGAAGTCTATATGAAACAAACAAAAGGATTTCAGTTGATAGATCAACTAGATATGGTGTGCAAATTGAAGAAATATTTATATGGATTGAAGCAAGCTCCTAGAGCTTGGTATGCAAGGTTAGACATGTATCTGATTCAACAAGGTTTTAAAAATGATGGTCCAAATTTTCTCCTATGTTTTTGTGGTTCAGACATGTTGTTCATGATTTTTAGAAAATGCTTTATCCATATTTTTGGTTGTTGATTCGTTGTTTAGTGCAAGTTGTGTTCACTAGTTGTGAACTATGGTTTTCTATGTTTCTGGTTGAGGTTCGGGAGCAATGTTGTTGGTATGAATTTCTCTTTGATGAAGTCTTATGACTTGCAGTTCTAGAGTTGAGTTTCCTTGATCCTATTGAAGATAGTTTCAACATTTTGGAAGATTCATGCTTAATAGTTCTATGTGTTTTACACTAGTTTGTCCAACCTTGTGTGAAATACTACTTTCGAGGTTGATGAAGCATACTAGATCTTTTTGGGTCCCTTGAAGTGTGTGTTTGGGTCACCCTCATTCTAATTCCACCCTAGGATGATTTGGCACTAACCTAATTTGAATTTGAATTTGGATATATCTCAAAGTTGATGGTATAAATACAAGATGAGTTAGTGGTGAAGAAATATACAAAAAGTGAAGAATACGAGTGATAAGAGATAAGAGAAAGTGCAGTTAGATGTGACACTAATTATATTCAATGAGTGCATGTGATGCGAGTGTTTTATATTAGAGTGAAGCTTAATAGTGAGTTTTAGGATGGAGTGAGAAGAAGGTGAATGAGCTATAATTCATGCAAGTCTGTGGGTGATTGTGGTGGAATCCTTTGTTCCATTGGGATTGTAGTATCTTTGTAACAAGTCTTCTTTGTATCTCTATGGTAGTGAGCCCTCTAAGTTGTTATCCCTGTTAGATAGCAAGTCCTTTGTTTCGGAAATGAGCCTTATTTTAGGCAGTGAGCCTCTTGTAATCAGTTTTGATATTCTCTATAGTGTGAATTAATCCAAACCATTTCTTCCCTTATTGCTTTTTCCACGTAAATATGGTGTTATTGTGTTTATGTGTTGGATTTATGTTTATTCTTTGGCATTTGAAGATTAATAATTTAAGCATCATTAAGAATTAGTTCTGATCATTAAATTAGAAGCTTAATTCGGTGATAACTAATTTTCCCCACACCCTCAGTTGTCCTATTCAACAAGCATAAGTGGGAAGAATACTTACCATTGGTAGGAGTTTTCTTACAATAAATCTTATCAAAAATCTCTAGGTATGACACCGTTTGAATTAGTTTATGGGCGAAAGTGTCGTACACCCATCAATTGGGATAGATTGGAAGACATGATCATAGTAGGACATGAAATGCTTAAGGATATGGAAGAAAAAATGAGGGTTATTAAGGGTAGACTGAAGAAGGTGGCAGAACAACATAAGAGTTATAATGACAAGAATAGAACTCTTAGATAGTTTGCGGTAGAGGATAAAGTCTTCTTAAGAGTCAGGATTCATAAAATTTCCATTGCCTTTGGAAAGTCTTCCAAGTTATCCCTGGGATATGTGGGTTCATTTGAAGTCTTGGAAGTGATCAACCCAGTTGCTTATTGACTTGCTCTACCACCTGCTTTGGCTCGACTTCATAATGTGTTTCATGTTTCTTTACTTAAGCCATATCATCTTGATGTAGCTCATGTGCTTGATTGGAAATCCTTGTAGGTACAATGCCCAGGAGTGGTGCTAGTGGAGCCCATTAGAATCCTAGAGAGACACAACTTTAAGTTGTGGAGCAAAGACATTGCTTAGTTTAAGGTCTAATGGGACCAATATTTAGAAGATAGTGCTACTTGGGAGGATGCGAAAGAAATAGAACACTCCTTCCCACATTTTCTATCTTAGAAAGAGACTTTTGATAATTTTGTTTGAATTTTTTTGGATTGAATATTATAATGTTTTGGCTTGGAAACATTATGATATGATGTTGAAATAGACATACATTCTTAAATTTTGATTAAATAGACATTGGGACGATGTCTCTTCCAAGAGGGGAAGGATGTCATAACCCAATTTTTATTGCATTAAAATTTAAAATATAATAAATTGAATTATTGAGGAAATTCAATATGTTGAATGAAAATTTTGATATTTTAAAAATATTTGAAAATTTTTTGCCATATTTTGACCATGTGATCTTATGAACTAAGTCTTACTTTATCATGATTAAACGTTATTGATGAATTGTGTAAATGTGAGTGTGTACAAATGCAAGGTAACAGGTTGAAGGATGAGAACACAGATGAAGTAGGATCATTTAGCCAGATTGAATGGTAAGCTTGATGGAATATGGATGCACACACCACAAAATAGCATGATAGATTACATTTAAAATTTCATATAGAAAATTATATTCACTTGATTTGAAATGATTCAATGTTTGAAAAGAATAGGCTTGTGGAATGTTATACATGTGACTTCTTATTCAATTATTTATTCTAATCATATGTTTTTGAAATTAAAAAGAGGATGATAACATGATTAAACATATTTGTATGTAATTAAAAAGGCATTCTTGAAGGATAAGAAAACTACTGCCTTTGAAAAAAATTATTTAAATAAAATAAAAGTTTATTCCTTGCTTGGAAGTGATTGAATACTATACTATTATAAAAGTAAAATAGAGATAAATAAATAAATATATATCTCTCTCTATATATATATATGTATAAATAAATACATATTATATATACATATATATATGCACACATGTATATAAATATACATATATATACATATTCCTTATGAAGCTCAATATGGGACCAAAATTATCAAAACCATGTTATTAAATTCAAATAATATTTAAATTAAGACATAATGAAATAGTCGCCCGCATTCAAATTTAAAGCCAAGATATGCAAATTTGAATAGTGGGGCAGCCAAATTAATGTCAATTATGAATGAAATGACCCTATAATGTTGCAAATAGGTAAGGAAAACATGAATTTTCCATTTCGGTAACAAAAAAATACTAAGAAGAAATCGACAGGGGTCTAGTAGTGGCCACAAGAAATCACGAAAAAGCAAGCAAGTGAATCGACTTATCAAGAAAAAGAGGGAAAAGGTTGAGGAACATAACAAACAAAGGTAAAAATTGTTGTTTGATGATGTTATGCTTGAAATTTTGCATTCAAAACCATTCAAAACTTTCATTTTCCTTACTTTTTGTCAATTTAATTTGAATTGATGGAAAAACAATAGATTCCCATTTTCTGAAAGTGAATTTTGTTTTAGAACTAGGGCATTTTGATTTGAGATCGACCATTTTCTTGGTTATGTTGCAAGGGCCTTATTGTCCAATTTTTTCATGCACCATATGTATCTTTGCATATTCTTTTGATCGACATGATAGCCAAACCAGGTTAAGCCCTATATGATTTATTTGTTTCACCTCTTTCATTTATTTCTTGTATGTAACATTTGTTAACCATTACATGGTTAATGAGATGAATTTTGTTAGCTTGAATTTATATTTTGTATTAAATGATTTAAAAATTATTATTGTTTTACTTTAAGGGAAATGACTATTCTGCAATTGTAACCCTTTTCAATATGTCGTTCTTCTTGTCAGCTAGGCCAAACAAGAATGTCACCCGATATGGGTGCGAAAGCTACTAACATTTGTTCATAAAATGATGTACATATATATATATATATATGTCGCTACTACTTAAGCATGTTTCCTCATTCTCCTCAAATGATGGAGGAATGATTACATCATTCCATTTTATTATGTGGGCATCAATCTTTAAGATTGATTGCAGTATACCATTTGTACATAGATTTAATCATTCAACAAAACGATCCCCATTTTCTTTTCTTACATATGATGTTTGAATATGTTGTTTACACCAATCTATTTTGTATGCACAAATAATTCTTAGAATGATTACTATGAATATGTTCTATCAACCAGTCGTCGAACATTGTAAGCTGATAATTAGCATTTCTTTAAGGTTTGGCTAATGATAATGTATATGATGAAACCAAACAATGATTCGACTATTATTCATTCTTAAAATGACAATAGCTTTAATTTATATCCATAAAAATTACCTATAAAAAACTTGGGTCTCTCCTAACCCAAAATAGTAAATTGAATATTCCAACTTGTGTGTGATTAAAAATGACAAGCATGTCATTCAATCCTTTTGTTTTCACAAAAAATGATATTAGTACTATCTAGATAATTATATAACCAAAATGATAGAACATTGATTGTTTACATGATATATTGGATAACTTGTAACTGTTAATGAGTCATATTGGCACAATAACTTGTAAACTTCTACAAACAACCTTGTTTTGATACAAAAAACATTATTTTGATACAAACAACATTTTTTTGATACAAAAAACATTATTTTGATATAAACAAAATTTGTCTTGATACGAACAACATTTGTTTTTATACAAAAAACATTATTTTGATACAAACAACCCATCAATATGTGGAAACTGTTTAAATAGATATGTTCGTAATTCTTTCAAAAAGGAAGATTTACACCTTGTATTACTATCAAAATGATATAACAATCTGTAGCATTATTTTGAATGAATTTTTTTTTGTTATAATGGTTTTTTTAATTTCAAAATGTATGCACAAGTTAATAACTTAAGTTTTTACTGTTGGGAAGGATAGGATAACCTGAGAGGTGAATCAGCTGTTATAGAATTTAACCCTATTTAACATTTATCAACCTTTAATCTTAGAGATAATTAACAGTGAAAGCATGAATCAAAAACACATCATAATTACATGAACGTACGTGGAAACCCTATTAGGGGAAAAACCACGGTGGAGGTTAATCTACAATTATACCCTGTTAGAAGTATAATGAAAAATGAATAAGGAATGAAATTGCATTCAGGAACACTGCCTAGAGATCACTACTCAAAAGGGAAGGCTCACTGCCTTACATAAAACAATCAGATTAAATCCATTTGATGAGGTTGAACTAAGGAATTAGCTTTTCTAAAAGCCTGATAAGAGTTTCAGTTAGGCACAAAAATACTTCTTCACACTTTGCTCAATCTTCTTCACACTCTTCTCTGAAATCGAATGATCTAATATTTACTCACACATTTCACATTCATAATTTGCATACATTCACCAAGCACATTCCAAAATGAGGAAACAATCACTCTTCTATATCCACTACATGGATTTACATTAATAACTTTGTTAGCCACAAATAAAGAATAAATGAATTACAAACTGTTGTCCTAATTCATGAACAAATCTCAATGCGCACCAACCTAAGTTGGTCAAATCATAATGAAGACCTAAATCAACATCCTTGAACATGCCAAACAATCAAAAATTAATTCATAAACATCCACAACACGCTACCACCATCATGTCGGCCAAGAACATGAAAAACTCAGAAATAGAAAGGAAAATCTTTGATCACGAGTACACCGATCAATGAAGAAGTACTACAATGATAGAGAATGATCTAGAAACATCATTGAACATCACAATAGCATACATAATAACCTAATTTACCAGAATTGCATTCTCTTCTTCCAAAAATATCTGCTACAGTAACAGAATTCTTGTAGGAACTCAAAAACTCATAGCTTTCTCCAATCTTGATGCACACCTCTAAAACTATCAGACAAAATACTAGACAGGCTCAACAACAAACCCTTTAATGCACAAATTCTGAATAGCAACTTACAAAAATTTCCACCATTCTGATCATCACAACTACAGACTGCCTGAAATATGTTTATTCTAATTTTCTCAATATCCTCGACATATATAGCCTTTAGAATCATCAATGCTAATAGTGTTGACATCAATGAAAACCACATATCATCAACACAACCACAACATCCAAAAATCCCCCCTTTGGCATTGATGGCAACACATGATGTGAAAAATACCATCAACACAACTAACTCTTCTCAAACTGTTTTACTCTTCCATCTTCTCCCTTAGTTCTTACTGCTCTTCTCCCAATTTCTTCTACAAAGGTTTTTCACATTACTCTTCTCCCCCTTTGACATCAATGGGAAAGGTACACAAGCTCTGAACCACATATATGAAACATCTGACTACTCCCCTTGAGTAACAGCCACCACAACATCAATCTGAAATAAGATATGACTATGAATGCACAAATTGATGCAAAGACTTGCATCTTAGTTCAGATTAGGAGGGGAAATCACCCCTAACTTGCCTCGGAGATACTCAAAATTATCCTTAGGCAATAGTTTAGTAAAGATATCTGCAATTTTTTCCTTAGTGGGTACATATTCCAATCTAACTTCTTTATCACTCACTTTGTCTCTCAAAAAGTGATACTTGATAGATATATGTTTTGTCTTTGAATGTAGCACCATATTCTTGGAAGTATTTATGGCACTTTAATTGTCACAAAATATAGCAATAGTCTCATTATACTTAATTTTGATATCTCTCAGCATTTGCTTCATCCATAATACTTGAGTACAATTGTTTGCAGCAACAATATATTCTACCTCAGTAGTAGATAAGGAAATGGAATTCTTCTTTTTACTTAGCAAAGACACCAACTTCTTCCCCAAGAAGAATGCACCACCACTTGTAATTTTCCTGTCATCCACATCTCCTGCCCAATCTACATCTATAAAGGAATTTAGACTAAGATCATCATCCCTAGGATACCATAGACCAAAGTCAACTATCCCTTTCAAATATCTGAAAATTCTCTTTATTGCAATCACATGTGATTCCTTTGGATCAGCTTGATATCTATCAACCATGCATACAACATTCATAATGTTTGGTATGGTTTGATTCAAATAGAGAAATCCACCAATCATTGACTTGTACCTTGTTTGATTAGCCTTAGGAGAATCATCATTTTGTGTTAACTTGCATCTAGTTACCATGGGTGTACCTACAAGATTTGAGTCTTCCATGCCAAATTGTTTCAATAAATATCTAATATATTTGGATTGAGATATGAAGATTCCATCCTCTAACTGAGTAATTTGCAATCCTAAGAATAATTTCAGTTCTCCAATCATTGACATCTCAAACTCACTTTTCATTTCATCAACAAACTTCATACATAAGTCATCATCACCTTCAAAAATAATGTCATCAACAAAGACTTCAATAATCAACTCTTTATCCTGATCCATCTTGAATTATAGATTGTTGTTAGTAGTACCTTTATTGAATCCAGGCTTCAACAAGTATTTATCTAGTCTAGCATAACAAGATCTAGGGGCTTGTTTGAGTCCATACAGTGCTTTCTTCAATCGAAAAACCATGTCTTTTTCATTAGTTAGTTGAAATCCATCTGATTGCTCAACATAAAATTCTTCTAATTCACCATTCAAAAATGTTGACTTCACATCCATTTGATAGACTTTGTAATTCTTGAAAGTAGCATAAGCAAGAAATAACCTTACCACTTCAATTCTAGCAATAGGGGCAAAGGTTTCTTCAAAATTAATACCTTCCATTTGTGAGTACCCTTTACATACCAATCTTGCTTTATTTCTAACCACTTCACCTTGTTCATTCAACTTATTCCAAAAGACCCATTTGGTTCCAATCACATTTTATCCCGAGGTCTAGGAACAAGAACCCATGTATCATTTTTCTCTATCTGCATCAGTTCTTCCTTCATTGCTTCCATCCAATGTTCATCTTTACATGCTTCATTGATATTGATAGGTTTAGTCTTGGAAATTAGACAATGCTCTTTTGTAATTCTTCTTCTAGTCTGTACACCTTTGTTCTTGTCTCCTATAATCTAGTTTTCAGAGTGATTTAGCTTTACATACCTTAGGACTTTTGGATTCTCTCTGACTTCATGTTCTTTTGTTCTCTCTTTTTCACTTCCACTAGCTTCTCCTTCATGATTCTATTGATTCACCAGAACAATTTGAACTTTATTCTGTATCTGCACATTCTTTCCATCATTTGTACTATCTTGTTGGTCATCTGAGTCATATCCACAATATCTAGATGATCTAACAGTGTCTTCATCAACTCTAACATTTTCACTTTCAACCATTTTCTTCCATCTTCTATTGTAGCACTAGTAAGCTTTCCTCTTAGTAGAGTAACCCAAAAATATTCCTTCATCACTTCTAGCATCAAACTTTCCAGTATCTTCATCTCTCTTGATATAACATCTACTTCCAAATATTTTGAAATATTTAATAGTAGGATTATAACCAAACCATAGCTCAAAAGGAGTCTTACCAGAATTACCATTAACATTTTACCTGGTTGATAGTGTATATAGAAGTGCTTACAACTTCTCTCCAGTAGATATGAGGAAAATTACCTTCCAACATCATAGTTCTACCAACATCTATAATTGTTATGTTCTTTCTCTCAACAAATTTGTTCTGTTGAGGGGTCCGGCGAGAAGATAGCTATCTTTTGATTCCATGCTCATCACAAAATGAATTGAATTCTTGGGAAGTGAATTCATCACCTATGTCTGATCTTAAGCATTTAACATTCAAACCTCTCATTTTCTACCATAGCTTTGAAACATTTGAACTTTTCTAGAGCTTCATGTTTTTCTCACAAGAAAGCAACCCATATCATCCTAGAATAATCATTAATAAGCAACATAAAGTACCTTTCTCCTTGTAGACTTCTAATTCTAGATGGACCACATAGATCAATATGTACCTTTTCTAGTACACCATTAAAATGATGTTGTTTTCTCCAAAAATAAATTCTTGTCTTCTTTCCTATCTGGCATTCCTTGCATATAGTGTTAGTAAGCTTCACTAACTTAGGTAGATATCTGACTGCTTGAGTAGAGCTTACTTTTATAATGTTATCAAAATTCACATGACACAACCTCCTATGCCATAACCAACTTACATCAACTTGAAAAATTAAACAACTTTCACTATCAACACTTAGGTGAAAAATGTTGCCTCTTGTCTTTGTACTTGAAGCAATTACATTTCCAAAGCTTCCCAATATCCTACACTTACCATATTTGAACTAAATATTGTATCCCTTGTCTACCATTTGTCCAAAACTCAACAAGTTATGCTTCAATCCTTCAACATAAAGGACATCATCAGTATTATATTTTCCACTAAGAGAAATAGTGCCTCTACCACAAATCACACCAACATTGTTATCTCTAAATATTACAACACCACCATCATACTTCTCCAAGCTTAGAAAATTTCTTTTTTTACCAGTCATATGATGTGAGCATCCACTATCAATCACCCACTCATCCTTTTCATCAATTTTGGTTGCAAGAGCTTTCTCAATATTTTTATCACTAGCAGATTCTGTGGACATCGTACCATATTCCTTGATAGAAATGAATAACCATCCATTTTAATTTCCAATTTCTTTATCAGATTCATCATTAGTAACACCTTCTTCAACATAATAACATTTCTTATGAAATCTAGACTTGTTAGGTTTTTACTTAGAAACTCTTTCATGACACCTTGATGCAAAATGATCTATCTTATTACAAGAGAAACCATTAATAGGTAGCTTTCCTTTATACTTATCATATCCTCTAGATCCTCTTTTCACAATCAATGCTTCTAGCTCTCTTTCTTCATCTTCAATTTTTTTCATCTCATCTTCATACTTGAATGTCTTTTTGGGACTTTCTCCCAGATCATATCTTTGTTGGTTTTTTCTGGATACAATAGCTTTGAATGTGGATTCTATCTTAGGATTAGACTCACCAAATTCACTCAACTCAAAGGTAGCTAGTTTACCAATCAACATGTCTCTTGTCACATTTGTTATTGTCTTGAGCTCTTTAATAGCATGAGCTTTCATTTTGTAAGAAGTAGGCACTGATCTGAGAACTTTAGCCACAATCTCATCTTCTCCCATAATTCCACTGGAACATCTAATACCCATCACTACTTCATTTACCTTCTACATGAAGGAAACAATGTTTTCATCTTCACTCATCTTCAAGTTCTCCCACTTGCCTTTCAGAATTTTTAGATTAGCAATCTTCACTTTTGTATCTCCTTCATACAATGTCTCTAATTTCTTCCAGATCTCATGTGTTTTCTTTAGACCTATCACATTTGTCATCTCTGAATTTGTAAAATCACTTAGTAACTCTTCTATAGCCCTGATATTAGTTTTAGCTTCTTTGATCTCATAAGGAGTAGAGGGCCCATTCTAGGGAATATTATATATGTTCTTTGTAATCATCCAGAAAGGTTCACCAATGCACTTCAAATGACACTCCATTCCGACCTTCCACAAAGAGTAATTTGTACCATCAAATGTGGGACTATCCTTCTTGTATGATGCCATCTCGAATCACCTCAAGCTATTAAACTTCTTTAGAGGAACCTTCTTTGATACCAATTGCTGGAAAAACAAGGATAGACAACTAAGAGGGGGGGTGAATCAGTTGTTATAGAATTTAACCTTATTTAACCTTTATCAACCTTTAATCTTAGATCTGATAATTGACAGTGAAAGCATGAATCAACAACACATCAGAAACACATGAACACCAATATTTTATACATGGAAACCCTGTTAGGGGAAAAACCATGGTGGCGGTTAATCCATAATTATACCCTATTAGAAGTATAATGAAAAATGAATAAGAAATGCATTTGCATTCAGACACACTGCCTAGAGCTCACTGCTCAGAAGGGATGGGTAACTTCCTTACATAAAACAAACAAATTAAATCCATCTGATGAGGTTGAAATGAGAAATTAGCTTCTCCAAAATCCTGATGACAGTTCTAGTTAGGCACATAAATACTTCTTCACACTTCGCTCAATCTTCTTCACACTCTTCTCTGAAATCAAATGATTTGATCTTTATTCACACATTTTGCATTCACACTTTGCATACATTCACCGAGTACATTCCAAAATGAGGAAACAATCTCTCTTATATATTTGCTACATGGATTTACATTAACAACGCTGTCGACCATAAATAAAGAATAAATGAATTACAAGTTGTCGGCCTAATTCATGAACAAATCTCAATACGCATGAACCTAAGTCAGTCACATCATAATGAAGACCTAATTTAACATCCTCGAACATGCCAAACAATCAAAAATTAATTCATAAAGATCCACAACATGCTACCACCATCATTTCATCCAAGAACATGAAAACTCAGACACACAAGGGAAAATCTTCGATCACGAGCACACCGATCAACACAGACATACCACAATGATAGAGCACGATCACTGAACATCACATCAGCATACACATCAACTTATTTTAACATAATTATATTCTATTCTTCTAGAAATACCTGCTACAGTAACAAAATGATTGTAGGAACTCAGAAACTCATAGCTTTCTCCAATCTTGATGTGCACCTTTGAAAATTTTAGAAAACATACTAAATAGGCTCAGTAACAAACCGTTTAATGAACAACTTTTCAATAACTTATATAACTTTCCACCTTTCTAATCATCACAAATTCACAGACTGCCTGCAACATGTTTATTCTAATTTTATCAATATCATCGACATATACAACCTTCAAAATCATCAATGCTAATAGTGTTGACATCAATGACAACCACATATAGCAACACAACCACAACATCCAATAGTTACATATATGTGTATGCACATAGACCCTCATCTACATAGATACACATACTTGTGACATATTCTTTTGTTACTTGTTTAATTCATTTTTAATGAATATTGAATTACATTAAATGTAATCATTTGATATGTGTATGAATTGAATGGATACTATATTGATTAGTTCCATTTGAATCATTTTTCTGATTTATTTAAGTTGAAGAATTTAAGTAGACTGAATAAATTTTCTCTAGATAGGTGTGTAAGAATATTCTCTTTTTTTAGTAGAACAACACCTAAGTAGACTAGAGCACCTCAAGGTAGATGTTGCTAGAGGGTAGATAGTTGTTAAGGAATAAAAAATATTGTTGAAAGTTACCATCCAGAACGGGTGCTGAAATGGATTTAAGAGAGTATAGCTTTTTGCTTTATCCAAAACCTATCTTTTGATGTTGCAACTAATTTTTATGCTTGGCCAAGAAATTATCCCATTATTTATGTATAGACTTTGTGATAACACTCTCTACCATTCCTAGCATAGATCTTGCATTTTTATAAATCATAGATAGAGATGCATGTTGATGTTTGGGCACAGACCAGATTCCACCTTGTAGATTGTTCTCTTGCTAAAATTTTAGTGTAGGTTCAAGCATTATTCAAGTGGGAAGAATTCCAGGGAAGCATAAGCTTTGTGGTTGGGTGGTAAAGCACTTCAACCATGTTCTTTTCCACCAGTGGAGGCAAGCGTCAAGAGGAAACCTTGGATGTATTCATGATTATCATGGACTTGATGTAAAATTGTATATTGTATTAAATTTATAGCCCTATGAGCCAAGTCAACTTGGATATTGTAATTGACATTGGAAATATATATATATATATTTGACTCATTTTAATTAGAAATTTTTTGGTATGATTGAAAATAGATTCTTAAGTTATGCCTTTTTAAAATTAATATTCATAATGTCGTTTGCAATAATATAATTAAGTAATAATTAGAATGGGTTATTACATATTTAGGATTGTCAAAAATAATTATTTGCTCCAAAATACCTTGTTCATGCTAGCCTAATCCTTTTCCTTTAGACTGCATTCTTTGACTCATTATTTTTGCAATAGGATGTGTTGTTTTGGTAATGAGATGCTAGATCTTCTTTATACTGTTGGGAATCATCGATGGTGGTTATCTTCTCATTAGTTAGAAAAAATTATTTGAAAAAAGTGAGTTATCCAATTTGATAGGATACTGGTGCTTTCTATATCTTCATGCTTGTTGCTTCATCATTTTGTGGGATGTTGATCAGATTTATAGTAGCCTATTGATCGATATCATTGACATTATTTTGAGGACTAAGGAACTTAGCTTGTTTCTCAAAATATGTTATTAGATCAAAGTTGATATAAAGACCCTTTTCATTATCATTTAATAGAATATACTCATTGATTCTCATGAAATTAGTTATAGCTTCATCATTTTAAAATATGTCTAAAAATAAGGAATCTTGCTTTGCATGATCAAGGGATAGATCATCTATGTGTCTAGGGGATGCAAGTGTCTCATCTATGAAAATGGAGGTTATTAGAATATGGATGGGGCCAAATTTAGTTTTGGGATCATGGATGGAATGAAAATGTATGATGGGATCATCATGAAATTCTAGAGAGAGGGTATGTTGATCAATGATAGGATGAGACTAGATGATTTGGGTAACTTGATCTTGATTCATTTTAGAGCTTACTTCTTTATGCTTTGGATTGTGTTCTTGATATATATTCAATTTTAAAAATGGGATATAAAAAGTGGGATGCATGGATGGCCTCAATATGTTAGCATGGTGATAATGTATTTTGAATAGGAATATTTGGATTAGGCATGATAGACCTATGATGGATGGAATGATAGTATTTGGTCTAATATTTTTCTTGATCATAGATTGGAATTATATAAAATTGTGGATTATCTTGGAGTTTATGATTATCGATCATGGATAGCCCTTAGGGAAAATCTTGAAAGGTGTAATTATTGAATGAGATTTTTGCTGAGGATGGTGTAGATTGATGTTGTAAAGGTTTCATGGATGAAGGATTCAAAGGAGAGATGGAGGCTTCTTGTGGGAAAGCTTCTTCAAGATGACCTATTATAGAGTCAAATGAGGAAAATATGTTAAAATAAGGAATAATGTAATTATTTTGGGATGATACATTTATAGACATAGATGAATGAATTTGATATTTCTTAGGAAAGTATCTTGACATATGCCCAATTTATAACTATGTGAGCTACAGATATTATTGATGTGATCATTTTTAGATAGATTGCCAAGATGATATTCAATAGTGGTGTCACTTTGGTCAATAAAATCCTAAATGATATTTTTCAATTTTATACAATTAAGGGTTTTATGTGCTTTGGCCCTATGATATTTAAAGAAGTTTGTGTCTTTCCACCATGTGGGTTTGACTTGAGGTTCATATTGTTTGTTTTTTAGGAGTGTTACTAAGTTTGATTGGATCATTTTTTAAAGTGCCAACTCAATAGTCTCTCTCAAAGGAGTATATTTTTGTTTTGTGGTATTATTTTTCTTAGGTGTACCTCTTTACGAATTATTTTGAATAGTCACTAATATTTGAACATAAGGTAGCACTTGTAGGCTTAATGTGGGTTGAGCATTTTGGGCCATGTTGGCATCAACCACACCGTCATTGACTATTTTTTAAATTTTTGGACTAGAAATAAGGTTTTTCATTGCATAAACTTGTGTTATATTTGTATATATTTATAATACATTTAGCTATGAATAATTTCTCAATAGTAAGTCCTTTCACTATGGTTTCACTAAAATTGTTGCAACATTGAGATCATGAGTGGAATCCTATCTCAATATTCAAATTTTGCATGAACATTTGAAGAAATTGTTTTTCTGGTATATGACATGGAAATTTGTTGGCTAAGTTACTCCACCACAGCAGGAAGGAGGTAAAATTTTCTCCATTATTTTGTTTATTATTTCATAGATCTGTCATAGAAATTTTTGTTCAATGTTATATGAGAAATGTGAAATGAAGTTCCCTGCTAGATCTTGAAAAGTTAAAATGCCATGTTAAAGAAAATAAAACCATTCCATAGCTTGTCCTCCTAAGCTCCATCGAAAGATGAACAAAAGATAAGTTTCATTGTAATCCACCTCTAAGAAAGATATATAGAACTCTCTGATATGGTCATGAGGATCTCTCCTTCCCTTATATTTTCCAAAATTTTAATATTTCAAAATTATGGGGGAAGGTTTGCATTGGTATTGTTCAATCAAAAGGATAATAGCACATGTTGTCTAATGTGTAACTTCTCTTCGTTGATCTTATTTGAATGTTTGATATTTGTTGTTGCAATTTGTGAATTTGTTGAGCCAAGTCATTTAAATGTGTGAAAGTGAGTATGTTAGTTAGATTACAAGTGGAAATGTGATGAGTGGATGATTGATCTTGGGCAAAGTTAATTTGTGGGTTGTTTTGTCAAATGCATGTGTGGATTTGTGGAGTGTCAATGTTGGTGGATACATTTGATGTGGTAAATGTGTTTGGTGGAGTGAATTTCTGTTGAGGTGCTATGGAGTTTTGAGGCAGACTATGCGCGGAGATGTTTTGATTATGTGGGATCATTTTTTGGTTTGGTGGAATGTATATATGGGCAGATACTTTTGATATGTTAAATAGGTTTAGTGAAGTAATAGATGTTGAGGTGTTACCATGTTTTGATGTTGCGGTTGTAATTTTGTGAGATGATGCTTTTATTTGGAAGAGGGTTGGGTGGAGGTGTTTGTGAAATCCATGTTGTATGTGGAGGTGTTATGCTGTTTTGAGGTGGATTGTGTTTATGTAATGTACCATATCAAAAAAAAATTCAAAATTTATAAACTTATGATATCCCAAAAATTACTTAACTCAAATCTAGAAAATCTAATGATTTTGACAAAATAAACTTATCTTAATACCTCGAATTATCATTTCTATCAAATTCAAAATAGAGCAAATCGAGTAATCTAAAAAATCACTAAAATGCATCAAATTGGAGGTTGGTGATGAGTCTAGATTTTCGCGTAGTTAGGGAGGTAGCATCTATTGTTATTTGATAAAGTTACCATAGACTTTGATGTTATATGCTGACACTTTTATATAGTTTCTCTTAGTCATAAGACATTTGGGACTAATTTCATTTATGCTGGTTTTAATGATATTTACCTATTATGTGGACCATCTATATTTATCTTGCATGTAATTGATGAATGTTATTTAAGGTGGTTATGATTATGCAATTATTATGTGTACTAACATCATTCTATAGACATGATTGAAATGCTAAGTTAAGAAATACAACCGCCAGCCGGTTAGGTTGAGGAGTCTTGCGAAGGTCAACTGGGGACGGTGGTGGAAGATTCTTGTGTCAGCCACATGTAATTTCCTTGTACCAATATTTAATGGAATTGAGTCTTACATGCGTTATTGCAGTGTTCGAGTCCATGTTTGGGCATGCACTTCCGAACAAATTCCCCTACATGCGTAACTGCCCGTCCACTTTATTCTCGCTTTCCCTAAATGGAATCCTCTTAGTTAGTGGGATTTTATGGCCATGTTTAATTGGCTTAAATAAGGCTTGAATCCTCCTTTCTCAAGCTAGTGAGTTAGTGAGTCAATCGCCAAGCTCTTGTACAAGTTGATAATCAACCATACTGCTGTAATTACATTTTCTGATAAATGAAAAAAGATTTTGAGTTGAGTGTATGAGTTTGTATTAGTTTAGAGGATACTCATCCAAGGGGGACCACTTGGTGAGTAATATGTTCCTTTAGTTTAGTTAGATTAGTGTTAGTTTATGTTCAGTACTTAGTTAAGATTCTAGCATTGACTGTTTCGATAGCCACTAATATTCCATTATGTGACTATTCCTACAACCAAAGTGGATAGAGTAGTTTCTTGTTGGATGCTCAGTTTTTCCTTCATGTTATGCATAATCAATTTATATTTTATTGAGTGATGTTCAACATTTTCTTTGTTTCCTTTCATGCAATTTACTTTTAGTGTTAAGTCTTTCTTAAGTTATAGAATGAAAGTGACTACTTTGAAGTTCCTAGTGCACATACTATGCTGACCCATTTCAAGTTCATGTCCTTGGGTTGACAATTTAAATGTACCTTCATGATGGTTAAGATGTATATTCAGGTCAGATGTCCAATCTCTGAATTATGGTTGTAAGGGCTTTGTTATTAAAATCATTGTAGGAGGCCGACATTTTTGGCGCCATTGTCGGGGATGGTGTCAAACTAGGAAATCCTTTGGAGTCATTGATAGTTTTTCTACTGTAGTATTTTTGGAATTTGCTCTTAGTGTTAGAAGTTATGATCACCTATTTTTTCCCACCCATTCTTTGTGTGAGTTGGTTGATACTGAGTTGATACTGCATGCATAGAAAAAGAAGATATTCTTATGCGAGATTCCTTCCTAATAATCTTGAGCCATTTCAGCTAGTAGAGCTTCCAAATCTGCCAAAAAATGAAGAAGAAGAGCCACCATCCTTTGCTGATATATTCCCTCACTTGACCAGTTCTGAAGTTTCCCTTGAAGATCAAAATCCTATTGAAGAACTCTTTATTCTAGAATTTCATCAAGCAGGCATGGTTGATACAAATGGAGATAGGCCTAATAGGCAGAACCAACCAACTTTCCCTTTTCCCATTCCTAAACAAAATGAAGTAGATAACCTCAAAAATATCCCTGCTTCAGTCCTTCCTAAATTCTATGGGCTTGTCATAGAAGATCTTGATACCTTCTTGTTTGAGTTTGATATACTCTACAGAAGCTATGACTATACCACGGATGCCCACAAATGTAAGCTATTTCCTACTACTTTGAAAGAAGCTGCATTGAGATGGTTTATGAGCCTTGGCAGAAACACTATGCGAACTTGGGAAGATATGAAGATAAACTTTCTTGAGAAATACAAGGAATATTGTAGGGGTAGTGACATGAGAGGAGGTGACATTTTCAGAATGCAACAAAATAAAGATGAGAGATTGGAAGATTTCATCTCAAGGTTTCTATTTTGTCTGCAAAAATATCCACATCATACACTTAATGAAGACTCACAAAAGTTGTTGTTCCTAAGAGGAATTAATGAAAGTTGCACTGATGTCTTGGACCTAATGGTAGGAGGAGATATCACTCAAATCCCTTGGGATGATATCAAAAAGATATGTCAAAACTATTCTAGGGAAGCTTCAAAGAAAGGAAGAGCCTACCAATCCTCTATGGGTAAGTCATCCAACAGTGGAGTATCAAGGATGGAGATTACTAATTTCTTGGTAGATTTCAAGCAAGATATAATCAACAATCTAGCTACTCAGCTAGATACACTCTAGGCTAAGAAGAAACATGAGGAGGCAGAGGCAATACTGACAGAATATTTCCCTCATTATCGACAGAAGAAGAGGGACTACATATAAAAAGTGATAGCTAACATTGAATGTAAACATATTCCACTTGTGTTCAAACCAATCCACACTGAGGAGGACCAAGTCTAATTTTTTGCATAGAAAAGGCCATGGGCTTCAAGACAAGGTATGCCACTAGATCCATTATCTTTTACTAGACCATATTTTAATTCTTATTCATTTGGTAACCAGTGGCAGCCACCCTACCCACACAACTATGGGGGATACCCACCCCAGTCTTGGAATAACCCACCCAATGCTTGGTCCAATTATCAAAATGCCTCACCTCAGTGGCAACAACCTTAGGGGAATTGGAAATAGTTTCAGGAACCTTGGCAACCACCTCCAAGAAACTAGCAGAAAACATCTCAATAGAGATTTGGCCGGAAATGGCCAAACCAAACCACCAGCTATATGTAACCATCTTCTCAACCCCAACAACCTACTATAATTCCCCCTCCTACTAATTCAAGTGAAAATGTACCTAAACCTACCCAGTTACAAGCTCAACCCACACCCAACCCAAATAATAAACCACATCAACAACCTGTATATTCAGCTGATCCAAATCAATTTCCTGCATATGTTGTGAGTTTAAGTGACAAACATCTATGTTCAGTAACAACTTTGTCAACTCCTTCCACCCCCATTATCACTGAGCTCCCTATGGAAGAGAAAGAATAATATTTGACTGATCCCATTCAACCTTGTGCAGCTAAAACCCCTGCACCAGCTCCAGCAAAGCAAACAACACAAGAACCACCATTCCCTCGGAGATTAAAAGCTACTAAGCAAAAAAAAGACAAGGAGGAAACTAGTTTTGATATCCTAGATCAGATAAAGTATATATGTGTCCACATACCCTTGTTACAGGCCATAAAAGATGTCCCTATCTATGGCAAAGAAATCAAGGAAGCATGCCTCAAGAAACTGGGCAAGAAAAATAAGGACCCCATTATAGTACATGTAGTAGGGAAGCTTGATGACATCATGCTTGGAAAAGTAACTATTCCCAAGTACAGTCATCCAGGTAGCTGCATAGTTGAAGTTGTTATAAATGGGATGAACATAAAGAATGCTTTGATTGAATTGGGTACAATAATCAATGTGATGGCTAAAGACATCCTGCAACAACTGAATATTGAAAACATGAGATCCACTCCTACAGTTCTGCAACTTGTTGATAGTTCCACTATTAAGCTTGATGGTATAGTAGAAGACCTTGTGGTGATCCTAGACTCCTGGGAGTATCCAAAAAAATTCATGGTTCTTTCCTCTAAAGCCACACTAGGAGGATACCAACTTATCCTTGGTCGGACATGGTTAGCAACTGCAGAAACTCATATTGGATGTTGGTCAAGTGACATGACCATTTCGGATGGCACAAACACTAAAAATCTTGTCTCATATCCTCCTGTGTAGCCACCCCATAATAAAGAAATTTTTGTATGGCCACAATATTGGTGAGGAGGTCAAAGATGTCAACTCTATGGAACAACTCATGATGATCAAAATAAGTCCTTTCCTGCAGCTTCAAGATGAAGATGAGGTGTTATCTAGTATCATTCAGAACCATTATCAGATAGAGGAAGCATCACCCACTCATGTGTCTGGTTCCACATACATCGAACAAATAATTTTTTCATTTCTGCATGATATTCCTACAGCCACTCTTCCAACAATTAGACTTCCTGTAGCCACTCTTCCAATAGCTAGACTTCCTGCAACCACTCTTCCTACAGACAAACTTCCTGCAACCTCTCTTCTGGCAGAAAAAATTCCTACAACAACAGGTATGTTTCACACAATATTTCTGCTTGAACTTAAGACACCTTGTATTAATGAAGCATCTATGATAGAACTAGTCACACAAGTACATGTGTCTGAAGGATGATATCTAAACATCAATAGTGAATTGAATGAGGGATAACAGTTGACATTGGCACAATTGTTGAAAGCCCACAAAAAAGAATTTTCCTGGGTTTATCATGACATGAAGGGATTAGATCCAAAACTTTGCACTCATAGAATATATATCAAATATGAGTGTACACCTTTCAAGCAGCCACAATGGAAAATCAACCCTGTCATGAGAGAAATTGTCAAAATAGAACTACAAAAACTACTAGATGCATGATTTATCTACCCTATTTTAGACAACCAATGGGTGTCTCAATTGGTGATTGTGCCCAAAAACGAAGGGAAATGGTGAGTTTGTGTTGACTACACGAAACTCAATGCTTCCACTAAGAAGGATCATTTTCTCCTACCTTTTGTAGATTAAGTCTTAGACTCTCTTGTAGGAAAAAAATACTCCTTTTGTTGATGGATTCAGTGGATACAACTAGATTCAAATTGCACTAGAAGACCAAGAGAAGACTACATTTACATGTCCTTGGGGGACATATTCCTATTCTGTACTTCCATTTTTGTTATGCAATGCACGATCTACCACTTTTTAGAGAGCATTCATCAACATATTCTCAGATATCTCCATTGACTATATGGAGATCTATATGGATGATTTTACTACCTATGGTGCCACCTTTGATGAAGCATTGGATAATTTGAGGAAAGTTCTATAGACATGCGAAGAAAATTTTTTTTCCTTAAACAATGAAAAGTGCTTCATTATGATGCAGGAAGGTGTAGTTCTTGGCCACCAAATTTCCCACCTTGGCATTCAAGTTGATCCTGCAAAAATTGAAGTAATAAAAAATCTTCCTATATCAAGGATTTTAGCAAAATGGCAACCCCACTGTATAGTCTTCTCACTAAAGACGATGAGTTCCAATGGATAGAAAGATGTGATAAAGGATTTTCTAATTTAAAGACAACTCTAACTCATGCTCTTTTACTTAAGGGACCAAATTGGGAAATCCTTTTCCACATCCATACTGGTGCCTCAGATTATGCAATATGAGCATTCCTATGACAAAAAGAAGAAGCTATTGAAAATGACATTTATTTTGTTAGTAAAAACTTGTAGGGAGTTGAATTCATTTACACAGTCACAAAGAGAGAAATGTTGGTAGTAATTTATGCCTTGAATAAATTCAGACACTATATAACAATTTATCATTTTTTTGTACACACGGATCATGCAGCCATTAGATACCTCATGAAAAAACCCCTAATCTTAGGAATATTAGCCAAATGGTTTTTATTGATGCAAGAATTTGAAATAGCTATTGTAGATAGACTAGGGAAGGCAAACGTGGTTACAAATTTTCTTTCAAGGTTGACCACATCAGAAGATAGTCAAGGCATAGATGACTCCTTTCCTGATGAGAATCTATTATCCATTAGTGTGCAGACACCCTAGTATTCTAACATAGTAAATTACCTTGTGATAGGGAGAATTCCTCCTCACTTCTCCCCAAAAGAGAGAAGAGTGTTGATTGAAAAATAATTCCTTTTTTCATGGATAGATGGATGCCTGTTTTATACTAGACCAGATCATGTTATGAGATGATATGTGAGGGAAGATGAGACCTATGAAATTTTACATGCATGCCATGATGAACTTTGTGGAGGCCATTATGTAGCTAAAAGGACAACACTGAAAATCCTGAACATGAGATACTATTGGCCTACATTATACAAAGATGTAGGAAGGTATACAAGGAAATGTGATAGATGCCAAAGAATGTACAAGCCAACAAAGTTAGATGAGATGCCATTCTATCCACTAGTCGTAGTCACTCCATTTGACAAGTGGGGTCTAGACTTTGTGGGACCCATTTATCCTCCATCCAATGGTAAGTCCTATATTCTAGTGTGCACTAATTATGTAACAAAGTGGGTAGAAGTCAAAGCCATGAAGCATCCAAGAGACTACAAAGTTGTCAAATTTATTTATGAAGAAATTTTCACTTGGTATAGAGTACCAAGAGAAATACTAACTAATCAAGGAACTCAGTTTACATCAACACTTGTTACAAAATTAGTTAATGAATATAACATCAGGCACAGGAAATTCACTCCTTATCAACCTTACACAAATGGACAAGTTGAGGTGACAAAAAAAGAGATTGAGGCCATCCTCACCAAAATAGTGCATTTTCATAGAAAGGACTAGGTAAATAGATTATCAGAAGCAGGTTGGGCTTACAAGACCACCTGGAAGACAACTACAAGCTTCGCCCCATTTGAGATGCTATATGGGAAAACAACCATGATGCCTATTGAATATGAGCACAAGACTCTCAAAACTACTATGGAGTTGGGGATGGACATTTCCAAGGCACAAAAAGAATTGATTATGCAACTGAATGAATTAGACAAGCACCATACTGAAATTATGCAAATTCAAAGAGTCAAATGACATGATAGATTTATCAGAGAAAAAAATTTCAGCCAGGTGATTGGGCATTACTTTATGATTCATGGTACCAGGATAATGCAGGTAAATTGCAGACAAGGTGGCTAGGGCCATATGAAGTTGCTGACGTATTTCCCAGTGGAGTTGTGCAACTCACGACCATTGCCCCTATCAAATTAAAATTAATTGTAAATGGGCACCATCTCAGATTATATCACAGGCCAGCTTCAAAAGAAGAGTTCCTGCAACATTTTATCCAACATACACTACCTGAGCACAGTTCCTACAGCCAAGAAGTTCCTGTAGCCAAAGGTAGTGGACCTGGTGTCCCTCTTTCTAACTAAATGAGGTACGTACTTGTCATAATTAAGATTTCTACTTTTGTAGAAATCCATTTCTTCACCCATCTTCCCATCCACCCATCCACACCAACTTTAGACTCTCTCTTCCATCATTTCATTTCACCTCACACCATTCCACCTCATCATCATTAAATACTCAATTACTGTTCAACAACAAAAGCGGTACTTTCTCCTCGATTGTTGCAATGAATTCTCTACAATCATGTTTGTACACACTCAGGTACGTGCACATTAATTGAATTCTTAATTATCCTTTAGAGAACTTAATTTAATCATTGTATGATAATATGGACGTTCACATAATTTTCTTTAATCCTACATAAAATCAATATTGCCATCTCACATGTGTGGACACATGTCCAAATTTAGGTTGGGGGGAGGGGTAAGAAAGATGCAAAAATATTGCCACATGTCGATGCACGGTTGTCTGCGTCAGCAAATCTTGATGAGCTGATTTAAAATCTAAAATGAAAGATGACTCCCATGTATTATGTGACATGAAACTGTCGCCAACATTTCCTCTC
Source organism: Sequoiadendron giganteum (assembly GCA_007115665.2). Lineage (NCBI taxonomy): Eukaryota > Viridiplantae > Streptophyta > Pinopsida > Cupressales > Cupressaceae > Sequoiadendron > Sequoiadendron giganteum. Next base: position 621,461,954 of record CM021100.1, read on the forward strand.
ATTATGATTCCCTTTTATTACCATTTCTTGCTATTATTAACACTGTCATAATTTTGAAATGCAAATGGTAATTGCTAAAAATAGTGTAAGGAAATTCAGTCAACAATTCACCTAGCAAACAAGTAGGAAATAGTTTGAGAGTTATAGAGGTAATTTTGTAGAGTGACAAGTTGAGTATAAACAATGGGAGGTAGACTCATTCAGAATGAGCCCTCAACTCATGATGCTTTGTTATAGGATGCAATGTGCTTAACGAAATTTCAGAATTGTGAGTGGATCTTAGAATGCAAAACCCCTCCAAGGGTTTATGCTTTGCACTTGAAGGAGAAATACCTTTCCTTTATAATGTCAACAATCATCTCAAGTTTGAACCCCTCCATTGAAACTCCTGCTGAATTTTTCAATGCCTACAAGATTGCTTCCCTCGAAATGAAAAATTTATTATGTGAATTTTATTTACACAATTTTTTTGTCCCAAAAGACCAAGACTGGAACCCATTGCCTTATGTTGGAGACATACAATTGAGATCATTTATGTCCTAGGTACATAATGAGATCAGTTGGGGTGAACAATACAATTCTTACAAGAAGAGGGAATCCAGTATTCCCCTAGGCATCAGGGTTGAATCAAAGAACCCCAAAGACATTTATACAAAATGGAATAGATTAATCTTTATGCCAAGCTATGGTAACATAATTATGCCTTGGATTGAGGTTGTTTATAGTGAGTATGAGGTAAAAACTATAGGAAACGAGGATACTATGAGGGGATATCTATCCTAGAGATGGAACCTATTGAGTGATGAGCTAAAATAGGCTGAGCCACATTCTATCCACAACTATGTTTCTGCAATGAAGAGAATTGAAAGATACATCCAACTTGAGAGAACCAAGGGGCGCAAATGGCTTCCCCTAACTTTTCAGCCGCCTACTCTCCTATGGCCTGTACCGAAGTTTAGATTCTATAGGTATGAAATTGTAGAGGAACAATAGAGATGGAGGAGACTTGATAAGTTGGGAGATTTTACTGGAATCCTGACTCACCCACGATAGACACTGACATTGGAAAACTATCAGTTGCAGAATTCAGGGCCTTAACCAAGTAGAAGCATAATTCTTCTCCTGCTGGAGGACCAACAAAAACTTAAGTTGGGGGGAGTGATGAGTCTAGATTTTGGCCTAGTTAGTGGGGTAGAATCTATTGTTATTTTCTAAAGTTACCACAAACTTTGATATTATATGCTGATACTTTTATATAGTTTCTCTCAGTCATAAGACATTTGGGACTAATTTAATTTCTGTTAGTTTTAATGATATTTACCTATTATGTGGACCATCTATATTTATCTTTCATGCAATTGATGAATGTTCTTTAAGGTGGATATGATTATGCAATTATTATGTGTACTGACATCATCTTGCAGACATGATTGAAATGCTAAGTTAAGAAATGCAGCTGCTAGCTAGTTAGGTTGAGGAGTCATGCGAAGGTCAACTGGGGATGATGATGAAAGATTCTTGTGTCAGCTGCATGTAACCACCTTGTACCAATATTTAATGGCATTGAGCATTACAGGCATTACTGCAGTGGTTAAGTCCATGTTTGGGATTGCACGTACGAATGGATTCCCCTGCATGTATAATTGCCCTTCCACTTTCTTCTCACTTTCCCTAGATGACATCCTCTCAATTAGTGGGAGTTAATGGCCCTGTTTATTTGGCTTAAGTAAAGCTCAAATCCTCCTTCCTTGAGCTATAAAGTTAGTGAGTCAATCACCAAGTTATTGTACAAGTTGATAATTAACCATACTGTTGTAATTGCATTTTCTAATGAATGAAATAAGATTCTGAGTTGAGTATCTGAGTTTTCATTAGTTTAGAGGATACTCATCCAAGGGGGGCCACTTGGTGAGTAATCGGTTCTTTTAGCTTAGTTAGATTAGTGTTAGTTTCTATTCAGTACTTAGTTAAGATTCTGGCATTGACTGTTCCTAGAACCACTAGAATTCCATTTTGTGACTGTTCCCACAACCAAAGTGGGCAGAGTAGTTTCCTATTGGATGCTCAGTTTTTCCTTCTTGTTATGCATAATCAGTTTAAACTTGATTGAGTGATGTTCAACATTTTATTTGTTTCCTTTCATACAATTTACTTTTAGTGCTAAGTCTTTCTTAAGTTATAGAACAAAGGTGACTACTTTGAAGTTCCTATTGCACATACTATGCTGACCCATTTCAAGTTCACATCCCTAGGTTGACAATTTAAATGTACCTTCATGATGCTTAAGATGGCTATTCAGGTCAAATGTCCAATCTCTGAACTATGGTTGTAAGGGCTTAGTTATTAAAATCATTGTAGGAGGCCGATAGTTACGTAAGGAACAAATAAAATAGAATGATTTATTATTGATCTCCACATGGAATTAAATCATACTTTATTTCATATACTGTAGATAAAATCCATGAAAATCTACTTCAAAATATATCACAACTCTAATCTAGAAGCCAAAACTTACATCGAACTAGAGAAAACTCCACACAAACTCACCCCAAACTTCATAGAAAGTTACAAGCATAAAATTACATACATAAATGCTGTAATAACATAAAAAATTTCTTCTCACAATATAAATACAATATGAAACTCATAAATCTACACTACACACTCCAAACTACACTAATCTTTTACAATCAAATTGGAATACATAACACAAACAAAAAGAATTAAACACAATGAAAATCTATGAATGAATTGCACTTGGATCTACACAATGAGAATCAATATACTTAAGCCTCAATCCACTTGGTTTACCAGCCTCAAAGATTCATCCTTCATTGGTTTACCAGCCTCAGATATTCATCCTTCATTGGTTTACTGGCCTTTGAAGAATCATCACAACCTATGAGAGAAAACCATGCATAGAAATGAAACCCAATGTTGAAAGCAAGCAATAATATATCAAACCACCACCAACACCAATTTGGACACCGAAACCCCGTGCCCAAGGGAGGGGAATGTGAATTTGAAAAGTTGTAACTCTCGCCAATAAGAATGGGTCACCGTAGAGTTTTTAACTTTCGCTACCAAAAGGAGAATCACCAATTTGACCATTAACATTATTCACTAGAAATCGATGCCCAATTTGGTCCCAAAAGTATAATTTATGAATATTAATAAATTTTTCACTCTATAATAGTTTAATTAATTCACTTTGAAAACCTAACTTTTTTGGTTCATACCTAGGTCTTGACTTGCTACATAGGAAACTAAGTTTACCAAAAATAGTGAATTTTATTTTATAAAAGGGGGCATGACAAGTCCTCCCTCCCAAAGATTGGTTGTACTCAAGAAATGGAGACTTAGATGGTTTTGATCTTTTGTGCTTCCCCATGTTGTATCTTCAAATTTGATTAAGTGCTTGATGATACCTTTGTTCCTTAGCTTATCCTCTCTCGTTTCCATAACTCTTTTTGATGTCAAGTTCTATTTAATCTCATCATATAATGGTGGCTATTCAAAATAGATTACAATTTTTTGCCCCACCACTCTCAAGAGACATGAAACATTTAAAAATTGTGTATGTTGAAAATTGGTGGCACATACAAATCAATGAGTACCTTTCCAACCTTCCTCATGACTTTGTGAGATCATTAAGCCTTTTTTCTCCACCTTTCTTTAGGAAAATCTGATAATATGGCTGCAACCCAAAGAAATATCCAATCCTAGAAACTAGAATCCACATCAAGGAAAAATTCAACCTTAAAGATTCTCTCCATTCTCTTCCTATCTACATATAGTTTTTGTTGATCTGGTGCAAGATGTGAATTGTAGCTAAATGAACCTAGGTCCTTTTGACTATGTAGGAAAATGTCACTTGCTATAGGGGCTCTATTATTTAAAAATAATCTTAACAAAAGAGAGAGAATTTTAACTATAGAGAGCCTGAAATGGAGACATACCAAAGGACATATGATGGAAAGGGGTATGATAATACTACCCTAATTGAAACCATTTATCCCAAGCACCATGTTTATAGTGTGCCATTGACAATCTACCACACCTAAACTTAATTCTTATCTCCTAGAATCCCAAAAAGAAGACACCATCCAAACCATAACTAAAATTCTTGAGAGAACTATAATCAATGCCATGCAATATACCCACCAAAGTAACTCAAAGAAAAAAACATTAGCTAACTCACCATCAATAATGATCATGGAAAAAGTATAAGGCACCTTGCTCATCTATTAGACATAATGCCCATAATCACTACCACAAGTATGAGGCTAGTCAATCACAACCATGTCTCTAAAATCTGCCAACAAAGAAATGCTTTTGTTGTCACCATCTTGAATCATATCATCGAAACTTAACCTTCAAGTTTCAAATGGAAGGCCTTTAACACACCAAAAAAACAAAACCAATGCAATCATTAAATTATTATCTATAATCATGCATGTAATCTCCATGGAGTAATTGTAGTGACCATTTCTCACCAAAGTGGGACCAATGAAAGAATGAATTGTGTCTAGGAAAATACTTACAACCAACCACCCAAAATTCTACCAATGCTCAACAAAAAAATGCTCATGAAAGGATGTCTCTATAATTAAAAAAAAGATATAAGGGAAGTAATGATAAATTTGGAATCCAATTGAAAACATACGAGAGATGAGTACAAAATAAGCAACAGGAACATCTAATATGGTTAAATAATCTCTACCATCCAACCTTAGCCAATAACTATTTAGCTGATGGATTGAAGATACCATCAAACTCATCAATGGGTTAGGATATGAAGTCATGTACAAGATAATCTAAAAGTGGATAGTAGTAATAATATTGGAGGTTGACCCACTACTCCAATATTGAGATAACATCAAGCATGGTAAGAAACTACACCTGGGTCCTCAATCTTGTAATCAAGTCCAATATCATCACTGCAATTAGTTAGATCTTCATTACCCAACTCAAACAAAATATTAGCATAATTTAAATTAGCATCTATCTCAAATAAAGGATCAACAACAAGCTGAAGACTAGATCCATCTTCTTGCTGGTCCAAACTCCTACCATCTAAATATTCTTGATCATATTCCTCCTGGATTCAATCTAGCTCCTTGAACTGTTGAGCCTCATAGAGTTGATCACTTTCCTCTAGAAGTCCCTCTTGGACACTTTCTAAATTATGCTTTCTAGATTTAAGCTTACTAGCGAACTCACCAACTTCTCCCTTAATTTCTTAGTCATATATAGGGCCTCATCTGCAAACTTGTTAGCCATATCTCTATCATGTAACATGTGAAAGTAAGCTACTTTGATTTCTTCCATGGTGTTCTTCATTGTTCCCAAATCAATATAAGAAACATTAAGCTCATTTTGATCCCTTGGTGCATTTTGAATGATGCTTTCTACATGCATGTGTTTACTATCCAATATTTATAAAGCTTGCACTTCATTTGCAAAGGACAGGAAAAGCTATTTCATAAAAAATTCCTCATGCATATCAAGTTTTAATAAATTACAATCCATGTCAAAACTAAAATCTTCTTCATACCTATTACCAACAACACCATGGCTGTCCCAAACCTCATAAACCTCTTATTTTACAACTTGATAAAAATGTGTAGGATTGGGTTGAGGATTCAAATTAGCAATGCTAATATGTCAGCGTATAATCAAGGCTTCTATGTTTTCTCTCAAAATCAAGGCTGCTATATCTTTTCTCTAAATAAGCACCAAATGATAATAAATCAAATTTGAATTTAATATCATTAACATAATTTTTGGCCCTAGCTTCTTCAATGCCATCCTCCCTTCATGAATTTTGAGATGAACATGAAGCATCATTGGAATGAAGGGGAAATTCATCCCAAGATAGTAAATCATCATACTTAGATGCTAACTATAGAGGAGGGGGACTGACCGCTCAGGACCCCAAGTCATGGGAGGGTCTAAAACGATCAGCTACCTTGAATTACCTCACGCTAAGGATTGTTTGAGGTAAGTTTGATGTGTTTAAGCTAGAGAAAGAAGAGAACTCTAAGTAATGTTTTCTTTCTATAGACCTAAGAGTTTCAGGGGGTTACAAGAGTAAGTTCTTGGATCTAAAATTGTACCTCAAATAACTCTCTGCCAGAGGAAAATAGCACGAAACAGGGACAACAACACAAAACACTAGAGACTCATTAGTCTGTTGACATCCATATAGATAGAAATTGCAAGATTCAGTACAAAAATCATAGAGGCATGCTAACTGCTTAACTAATGTGGTTTAATGCAATAAAGAAAGTAGAAAATGATAGAATAATAAAATAATCAGAGAAATACTTTAAATTTCTAACTAGAATTTGACAAGAGTGAGGGTGGTAAAAATCTAAATTATGAATGGTCTAGCCTCCCACAAGCTCCACATGAATGTGCTCACCTACACACAACAAAATGGAGAAAAATGTTAGGGCTATTTCAGGGCTTACCATAGTCAAACCCTCATTTTGGTGTTCCAACCTCCACGGATAGCCAGAATAGCCACGATATAGAAAATGTGATAAAGAATGTATAGAAAGGAAGTAATACAAGGCTATGGTAACAAAACTATGCTATGAAATCAAATGAAAATGCTAAGTGAAGTGGATATCAACTCCCAAACAAGGTTCCCTCAAGCACGTGAAGGGAGATGCGAGCTCATGAGCCTATAAGTGCCACAATTACTGCAACAACATGAGTGAAATTCATTAGAGTAATTCCTTGGAGCTTCAACAATGGAGAATGCTATGAAAATGAGGTGTGTAGTAGCAAGTAGAATTCAAAAAATGTCTAGAAAATTGAATGAATGAAGAAGATGATTTTAGCATGAATAGCAGCCCAAAAGAGCCACTCAAGGTCGGTGAAGAGTGTAGGGGCATTACTCTTCATCACCAATGGAGAAGTGTAATGCCTCTATAGATTCTAGAGGTGGGAATCCTATTAGGATAGGGTATGTGTAGGATCATCATGAAAAAAATAGTCCCTTTAGTGGCAATAAAATTCAAAAAATCAGAGTTAGGAAAATTGAAGTAGATTTTTTTTGTTTGATGAATAGGTAGATATCTATATTAATATAAAGATATAATTAAAAATTCACAAAAAGGGGCGGGTGGTGAAAAGGCACACCCCGAATGTCACATGGGCAGAGCCCAAAAAATCCAAAATATCAATCACATGGGCCTAGCCCAGAAGTCAAATAACAGAAAATAAAATAAAGCGGCCAAAGCAGTGCCAGTAGAGCTTGGGGGATCCCTATCATCCAGATTTTTCCCTCATACATCAATGGAGTTTGGAGTGACATTAGGAGGTGCACCCCAACCATCATCATCTTTATCTTTATATTTTTCTTCTTCCTCGTGTCGAGGCGAGATTGCAAGAGCCAGCTACGGAAAAATTTTTCCACTGGTAGGCCAACCAGAGCCAGAAGCAGGCAAAGCATCAGAGGGCCACCCAGAACCATCACCACCACTCCCCGTAGCACCACTAGAGTGCCAGCCTTGACTAGGACATGATGAAGGAGAACGAGCCTGCCTGGGAGGCTGAGAATCCCACCGACGAGGAGGCTAGGAGTGGGAACGCACAGAGTCACTTTGCTTCTAGCCTCGAGAAGGTGACCGACCATGGGAGGAGGAGGGCGAATCAGGGATCCAAGCCATAGTACAAGGGGGATTGCCCCAGTGGTCCAGGAGGACCTGTAGGTGAGCCACTTCCAGTGCAACCTTGTTGGCTTGCACTTGAATCTATAAGAGAACATTAGAAAAAATAATTGCTTTACCATAAAGAGACACATTAACATCTAAATGAGAATGAGAAAATATACAAGAATTTATGTCTTTTCAGATATTGAAGAGGATTTCCACCCTGAAAGTGTGCCAAAGTTGGGTGAACTTAGCTAGGGTTCCAGGCGCGTCCCCCAACAGAACCATATGCCAAGAGAAGGGTTTAGGCAAAAAAGGCTGAAAGAAATCATGAATCCAAGTCCAAAGTTGTTGAGCTCTAGGACAAAAATGAAAAAGATGCTTAAAGCTTTCAGACTGCCCACAAAAAGGGCAGCGGGGGTCAGGAAGCCCCATATGAACAAGCCAAGAACCCATAGGAAAGCCTTGGAAAACAATACACCAAGCAAAGTGGGCTAGCTTCAGATTAACATTTGCAGACCAAGTGGCATCAAACCTCTTACGCCATGTATGGGCAAAGGAATTAAGAAGCCACCTTTGGTTCAAGGAACTGATCATAAGAAAATGGGGTGAAAGCCACCTGTAACCAAGCCGTGGCTTGTAGCTCCTGAGAGGAGTGTCTGGAAACCATTTCCAGTCTTTCCACAAAGGTTTGTGCCCACAAATGCCAACTTTGTGAAGCATGTCCACCGGAATGGCACTCACCAGCCCATCGAAAGTAGGATGGTCCTGGTTTTGAAGACTGTACTGGGCTTTAAAAGCATCCCACTTCAAGAGACGCATGGTAGGCTGGTGAAAGAGCTGATGCTATGTTTGAATTCCCTTTTTATGAAATCTAAGGGCCTTGAGCCTAGGAGACTTCGCTAGGGGTTGACCATTCTGAGCCAAAAGGGGAGACCACCATAAGTTATGCTGGTTGTCATTCCCAGCACAGTCCCAAAGAACTATGTAAAATTAACAAAGAAAGCCATCAATCCCAGGAGCCTTATCATCGGCCATGGAGGAAACGACTTCCTTGAGATCATCAATTGTTAACAATTGATCACAAAAATTAATCTGGGCTGAAGAAAGCCTATGTGGCACAACAACAAGGTAGTTCTGAAGGGCTTACTGGCGCATAGGCGTGGGGTCCTGAGTAGAGAAAACATGTTCATAGTGATGCACAAAAGCCTGGAGAATGTCAGGTAGCTCAGAGAGCGCCTAGTTACCATCTTTGATTGCTTTGATTCTTTGGGATGAGTGCCTGGCACAAAGAGCCCAAAAAAACTTTTTGGAGGCACAATCACCAATTTTGAGCCAGTGAAGCCGAGCTTTTATTTGAGCGCCGCTAGCAGTATAGTTATTTGCCACTTGTTTTTGCTGTCTTAAATCCACCACCCTGACTTGATGTGATGGAGAGAAAGGATTGGTTGCCAAAGCCTCCATAGCCGTATGCAAGTCAATAGTGGTGGCCTCATAAGAAAGCCAACAAATGCCTCAAGCTGGCACACATAAATGCAAAAAAAACACGTAGTACGAATGATGACATCATTCCACCAAGCAATCTAGCCCATATGGCCAGGTGGCCTACACTCTAAATTCCACACTTGATAAATGTGGTCCAGGGTGGGCTTGTGACAAAGCAAATATGTGTTCAAGAAGAATTGAGTCTTACACATGCAAGGTTGACAAGACGCCCATTCAATGCGAAAATGAATTGGGAAGTGATCAGAAAGAGTCACATCCACTAACGGCTTTATAGTCAAGGCAGAACTAGTAAAGGAAAAAAAAGATTGAGCCAAAATCATGGCATGATCAAGGTGTTTAAAGAATCTATCAGAACCAACCCTATAATTGCACCAAGTGTGCTAGAGAGAATGAGAATGGCAGCAACCCATATTGGGATCAAAAAGCCCCAATTTATTGCGCATGCAAAACCACGCCTCCCTTTCACCCACTGCCCAATGAAAAGGCAAGGTGCCATTCTTGTCATACGCCATCTCTACCATGTTGAAATCCCCACAAAGCAACCAAGTGGCAACTGACAAAGAATCAACAATCCAGCGCCAAAGCAAGCAGTGCTTCATGGCATCATTAGAGGCATAAACATTAATAATCCTGAAGGAATGATTCTCAATATTGAGAAGAACCCAGACTACCCGCTGGGAGGGGTCAACCCCATGGTCCACCACATAAGAATGTAATCATGGGGCCAAAAGAGTAGCAACTCCACCACAATCAGCCTCATGCAAGGTGCAAAACATAGTACTAGCTAGCTAAATAGAGCGACAAACTGAAGCAAGCAAAAAACCTAAAATTTTAACTTCCTGGAGACAAAGCACTTCAATCCCTAGGTAATTCTTCAAATTATTCCTAAAAGAATACTTATTGGAGAGGTCAGTTATACCTCTAACATTCCATGAGATAAAATTCATGGAAAATCTTCCATACTTTAAAAATCCCGGTCCTCTTCACCCAGGGAAGAGAAGCTATTCTTCAAAAACTCTTGTGGAACATAACCAATCTGAATAGAAGGAGAGAATCTCTATTTTTAGGCACATATTCACCTTCTTTTGGTGGAGGAGATGGGCTGCGAGATCGCTGTTGAGTCCCCGTTGCGGAGGAAAAAACCAGTTGAGCACACAAAACAATCATAGGCTAAGGCGTGGCCTTTGACCTGGGTTGTACAACAACATAAGTAAATCCTGAGGGAGTAGCTATCCCCTTCTCTACAGGGTTTGAAACCAATTTAGTTGGTTCAGGGGCCTTGGGAGCCGACCCAAAATCAGACGACTTCTTTTTCCGGTTTGAAACCGTAGTCCACTTTGTTTCAGCCTTAGTAGAAGGCTCTGTCAGATGAGGCTTTCCAACATCCCGTGACTGAGAGGATGTACGAGGAACTATCAAAGGGCAGTCCTCCATCTTGTGGTTAGCTAATTGGCATCGATAGCATGTGTTGGGAAAATTGAAATTTGTGACTTTCTAGGTGTGTCTAATATCACCAATTTGAATGTCTATAGACTCTTTCAAATCCTTGGATAAATCAACTTCCACACAAACCCTCTTCTAAGGATGGGCTTGGAAGAACCTATCAGGTTTGATACAAACAACCCTCCCCAAAGAGGAAGCAATATGGTTCAAGAAGGGCATGCATGGCAAACGTAACCCGAGAAATTCAATCTAGACCAGGACACGCATTTTTGAGTCTTCTGAGATAGCAAAATCTTGGGTCCATGCCTAGAAAACCAACAAGGAAGACTGAACATACTAGGGCCCATGACCAAAAATAGCTTGGACATGACTAACTTCCACAAAGATAAAACAAAAAAAACCTTTGGTCAGATTTTAGACCATATCAAGGTGGACCCCATGAGGGACCCAGGCCTTGTTGACCCAATCTTTCAGCACACTTTCGGGGGGAGTCCTCCCAACAAAATAACCCACAAGGGTGTGTTGTTTGAGCCATTGGCATGCAGAATCAAAATCAGGTAAAGGTAAAACTACATCAGTAGGGGCATCAAAATTCTTACCTCGTGAAAGACTTTCAGAACAAATTTCCAAGGGCGCTTGTTCGGTGGGGGAGCCATTAAATTGCATCGATGAGCCGCTAACACCAGCAAGAATTGTTGGGTTAGTACCGGTTGAAGGCACAATAAACCCCTAAAACCATAGTAAATGTGGTTGTACTCAATGAAGGAAACAATTTCCTGGGCAGGAAGCGCAGTATGACGCAGGAGGGGCCACGAATGACCTCATAAAACACAAAACCCTAGCAGAGCTCATGCACCGCTATTCTCCGTTGATTGCTCTTAATGCCAAAAGTAGAAATTTGAATAAGTTATCTATATTATTTCAAAAATACGTATGAATAGAATCTGTATCAAATTGAATGTAGTTTCTAAACTACTAGGTTTACTTTAAAAAGATAAAAAATCTATTTTATGAAAATTTGAAATTTCAATGCGGTAGTACTTAAATTTCAAGGAACAAATAAAAAGTAGGTGTCTGTCTGACCACCCTAACCACAATAAAATGATAATATTTTTTTATAATATTTTAAATATAAGTAGGGGACTCATGTCCCGATGTGATGCATATTTTTTTGTAATTTTTTTCTAGGTAAATAATTAATTAGGATTTTTTTATTACAAATTTAAAAAAATATAAAAAATCATATGTCTAACCACCTTAACTTGGTGAAAAATTCATGAAATTCAATTTTTTTTTTTTTTTAATCCTATACTATGTAGAGCATAGAATGTGCCACATGTTTCAAATTCAAAAAATGTGATACCGTTTGAAAGTTATAGATGTTTTTGAATCAACCAATCAATCAGGACTTTAGTCGTAATTCAAATAGAAAATGAATAATAATTATTTATTAAATTCAAATTAAAGCATAATTTATATTTGTGGAAAGCTGAGAATCTCCTTTAAAAACCCTTTTCATTTCATTAATTTTGGGTTAAAAAAATTCGTCAACCACATGGTTCATCATATCACTTGGATATTGCCACTTTTTGGCCCATCATGATCCTACACATACCCAACAGTAGCATGTCATGCTAGCATCCCCAATAAAATTTCCCCCACTAACACTAAAAGTAGCCGCCAAGTGGGTGGGAAGTGAGTGGATGAAGTAGAAAATCATCATTGGGTTTAATTTTTCTAAGGTAAAGGGTGTAAATGGAGAATTTATGAGGGGTGAAAATTCACTCCATTACATTGTAACCCAAATTTAGCAAGCATATGTGCTACTAGATGTGAGGTAAAGTAGATTGAAAGAGTTCAAAGAGCGTATACCTAAATCGATGAGGAAGTAGACCACAGTATAACCCATCCAAAATAATTGGAAGAGAAGTTGTCTCCATAGGTCCTCAAACCCAAGGAGAGTTGAACAAGTGTGTCGTAGGTATGAAAACCTACAAAAGGGTGAAAAAAGAGGCTTTGTAGGTCCGAAGACTTACAGAGTCAAACAAAGAGATCCCACAAGATGTAAGCACTTCATAGGTCCTTGGACTTGCAAAGGAGGCACCCCCCAAGTGCTCAGTCTTGAAGGAAGTCAAATGTGAGAGGCTCTACAAAGTTTGATGGGTCCTTATAGGTACTTGGTCCTGTAAGGTTGATTGAGAAGCAACTTCACAAGTGTGCCTGCAAAGCAACATGTTAATATATAGACACAACACATGTTAGATATCAAAAAGAAGCCACATAGGTAGACAATCATGTAGGCAGTCAACAATTAAAGGAAGAGCTTTCAAAGGGGTCCCTTGGGAACCCTTCAAAAGAAAAATGGGTCCTCTCAAGGGATGCTCAGTTTGAAAGCTGAAACATTTTTGAAAAGAAACAACATTTTCGTCAATGATTCTAGCATCAAGGATTCCTTTTGAAAGACTCATTTCATCAAGGAATTCGAAAGAAAGAACGTTCCCTTGCAAGGGAAAGTACAAATTCTATCTTACAAATCTGAGATGAAAGAAAAAATCATCTAGGAATCCATGTTGAAGAATGCAATTTTTGAAAAAAATAGAGATTTTCAAGAAGGGATTCATTGTCCATCGAATACACCTTTTGAAAATCAAATCAATGTGATATCCCCCCTTAGGATAGTGTGTGCTAAACACAAATGCATGTGACATCTTAAGGAGAGAAAAGAAAGAAAAAATGTGATGTTGTAGCCCATAGAACATGACAAGATGTAACCATAATTTTTTCACACATGCGAGGGACAACACATAAGCACCACAACATCACAAAGCAAGAAAAGAAGAGAGAGAGATGAAAAGAAAGGAGAAATCATTACATAAAGAATGAGAGATAGGGGGATCCAATATTTTGGGGTCATAGATGCTCATAAATATAGATAGATAAGATATAATAATATATAAATGAACTATCATCAACCCCCTACTATATTAGATCATGTGAAGAAGGGCACATGAAAATAATAAATTATGCCAACATGGAAGGGAGGCCTAAATACACCAACACTTTGTATCATCCCCAATTGTCAAAATTCAAGGCACAACAAATAGAAGAATGATGAGAAAAATAGAGGAAGTTTTATGACACAAAAAAACTCCTGTATCCAAGCACCTACGAGGGTGACAAGGGTCATCCAAGAACATATAAAACAAGCATGTAGGAACACAAAACACACAAACACAATCTAATATATAGATAAAGAAGAGGCACCCCCTAGTCCTCATCAACCAATAGGTTGTTGTTATCCCAGTCTAGATCATCATAAGGGGAGCACAGGCGAGCCTATAAGGGTGGAATATCAAGGGGGTACCCTCTAACCCTCCTACAACAAGAGCCAAGGAAGAAGGCCCTTTGAGGTCTTCTCCACTCAGTTCCTATGAGGTGAACATCAACAATCTTGTAAAGATCATCGATAGAGCCAAGACACTATCTATTGAGTTGAACATGCACTTTATAGGAGTACCATGCATAACCTCAACGAGTGATGGAAGCAGTGCCTGAGATCCATTACTAGCCTCACCGAAAGACTTAAGAGTAGTGATAAACTTTGGGGACACCGAGGTTGCCTCATTCACTAGGATGGCACAAGAAAATACAAAACCACCCTCTAAAGAAGGAAAACCTTCATTTGACACCCATTGCAAGCAAGGTCATCCTCCATCTTTTTCTTCATTAGAGGATGTGAGATCCCCATAGATGAAGCAAAAGGTGAGGATGAAGAGGAGAAAATTGGGATGGACACCACTAAGGTATTCAACATGTACATGAGTTTAAAAAATGGTTGGATGTCTGGAAGGGACCTCAGAAGGGGAGACTTAGTTGAAGGAGCAATGAATACCTGCACCCTCTCTAGGCGAGGACTGTTCACACATGCAGGGGTTGACAAAAGAAAGATTGAGGTGGAGGGAACTAAATTAGATGGGGAAGAAGGGTAGGGGACAACAAAAGATTCTAAAGAAGGAGTTTTTGTGTCCCCTCCATTCTTCTACAAGGTAGCTTGCTTAGCGGATAGAACCTTCCTCTAATGCTTGCGCTCACATGCATGGAAATTTCTAAGGATTTTAGAGCTAGAGGTTGCAAATTGAGAAGGGAAAAAAGACTCGTATTTAGCCATTGGAGTATGGTCCATCACAACTATTTTTTGTGGAGGGAGTGACTCTTGGATAAGAACGGGGGAGAAGACTCGAGTGCCTCAGTTGTGGGCCTCTTTCCAATCACTACCTTAGAGGTAGGAGCAATAAGAGGATGTAGAGGCTGAGATGAAGAAGATGCTCCATAGGGATCCTTCCCCTTACCATACAAAATGGGCTGAGGCACTATGGGTATGATGGGAAGTTCAAATGTCTGATGCTTGGCCTTCTGCCAAGCGGGCACCATCAGATTCCCCAGTAAATGCATAGGGGCGGAAGTTGATGGCACCACAATAGGGTGTGAGGAAGCAACAAACATTATAATAGAGGAAGAAAAAAGAAGAGCCCTGGGTGGACTTCTCCTCCCTTTTTGAGTGGCATAGGTAGCCTCATGTTGTGCCATCTTGGAAGCCCTATGTGAAATAACATAGGGAGAAGGAGGATAGGTCACCTTTGGATTTGTGACCCCATTCTTGTACTTCACATAAGTTTGATACAACAAATTCATAGTCCTAGGTCCAACCAAGACTGAAAAGGTGATAGAACCAATAAAAGGGATGAAAATACCATCCTGTGTATGTATAGTGCTTCTAGACTCATCATATCCATCCTTATGTAATTTTTTTATCAACATGATCTCCACTGTTATGACATCACCCAAAATTTAGGGTTAAAGAGAATGCCATTTATGGTGTTTCCATGGATACATGTAGGAATGTACAAAGGAGATGGCTCTTTGTTAGCATTCGTCAACAAATCCTACAAGGTGAATGTTATAGTAGGAGATCCGCTCGTAGGTTGCATAGATGGGATGGGTAGATATAAGAAGGAAGTCATCTCTTGTGCACACTAGAAAATACTCTTGCATAAGCCCCCAAGGGTTTCATAATTGGATGGTGACCCACTCAAGGTTTAATTTTGTAATGCTTAGGAATCCTTCCAACTATGCCACTAGGGGTTGTAGCTTGGGTTGCAAGGATAAATGCCCTGCAACGCGCATACCCACAATGCTCTTAGAATATGAGAGAAGAGTCTTTTAGAACTACCAAACAAAACCAGAATAGTTCATGTCAGGTTCACCAAAATGTAGAGGAGGGGGACCGATCGCTCAAGACCCCATGGGAGGGTCTAGAATGATCAGCTGCTCTGATCTACCTCATGCTAAGGATTGTTCGAGGTATGTTTGATGTGTTTAAGGTACAAAGAAAGAAGAGCACTCTAAGTACTATTGTCTTTCTATTGACCTGAGATTTTTAGGGGGTTAAGAGAGTAGGTTCTTGGATCTCAGATTGTACCTCAGACAACTCTCTTCCAGAGGATAGAAATGTAGAATAGGGATGACAACATGGTGTGCTAGAGTCTCACTAGTGCACTAAAATTTGTATGGATAGAAAGTGAAAGATTCAGTATAAAAATCACAGAGGTGTGCTAACTGCTTAACTAATGTGGTTTAATGCAACAATGAAAATATCTAAAATGACAGAATAACAAAATAATGAGAGAAATACTTTAAAGTTCTAACTAGAATTTGACTAGAGCGAGGGTGGTAAAAATCTAACTTATGAATAGTCCAACCTCCCATAAGCTCCACACAAACACACTCACCTACACACAACAAAATGAGGAAAAATTTTGGGGTTGTTTCAGGGCTTGCCATGGTCAAACCCCTATTTTTGTGTTCCCACCTCCATGCATGGCCATAATAGTCACAATGTATAAAATATGATAAATAAAGTATAGAAATGAATTACTAAAAGGTGATGGTAACAAAACTATGCTATGAAGTCAAATGAAAATGCTAAGTGAAGTGGATATTGCCTCCCAAACAAGGTGCCCTCAATCATGTGAAGGGAGATGCAATCTCGCAAGCTTATAAGTGCCACTAAGTGAGTGAAATTCGGTAGAGTAACACCTTGGAGTTTCAACAATGGAGAATGCTTTAAAAATGAGGTGTGTAGCAGCAAGTAGAGTTCAAGCAATGTCTAGAAGATCGAATGAATGAAGAAGTAGATATTTTTAGCATGAATAGTAGCCCGAAAGAACTGTTTGAGGTTGGTCAAGGTTGCAAGGACGTTACTCTTCATCACCAATGGAGAAGTGTAATGCCTCTATAGATTCTAGAGGTAGGAATATTGTTAAGACAATAACATGCCACATAGATATCTCTGACAAAAATTCCCCCACTGACGCTAAAGACAACTACCAAGTGGGTGGGAAGTGAGTGGATGAAGTGGAAAATCATCATTGGGTTTAATTTTTCTAAGGTAAAGGGTGCAAATGGGGAATTTATGAGGGGTGAAAATTCACTCCATTGCATTAACACACCTAGATTCCAAATGAAAGAGGTCTGATTGCTTTGATCAAGGTATAAGTGCTGACATAGGGATTTTCACCCAAAGATAAGTTGAAAAAACTCCTAAATCCTGTGCAACATGGGACTAATCTCAGGTTGTGGGTATCCTATAATGTGGGTAGACCTCCAGATTATGGGCTAGCTCCCTTTGAATATTTCCTTAAAAACTACTAATTCAGATTGGAAAAGGGTAAGAAGGATGATGCAAAAATTGAAAAATAAAATATGAGGTGATTCACCAACTGAAAAATGATTTGAATTTTCTTTTAAAACCTCACAAGATGACTCAACCAAAATAATCTATAAAATTTCACTACTTAGGCTAGTATGTTTTGCAAATATATTTCATTTGAAAGGCTTCTAAGATTGAAGCTTGCTTGAAAGAAAACAATAATGTTTTCATAACAAACATTCAATAAATGAAAGAAACACAGTCAATGACCTGCACTATAACATGTTGCACTTGGACAAGACACTGGAGGAATAAGATAAAAAGAAGGATTTCATATAAATCACAAAATTTCAATCTAAAGACTCACACACAATGCTTGCACAAGACAAACTCGAGAAGGAAATGATCTTCTTTATTGAAAACTAGGAGATATCTGCATTACAAATCTATAGAACTCATAAGAAATGAGTTACAAAGAAAGAACAATTTGCTACAATAGTCCCCAAACTCAAAACTAGAGAAAAAAATGAGAGAAGAGAAAGGCTTATAGAAACGGCTCCAAGAATTAAAATTTTGAATTTTGGCTCCAAGAAATGATGTGTTGTCCCTCCTCTCCCTCAAATCAGCCATGTAATTGAAAGAGAACTCCTCCAAGAATGCATAAAGAGTTTTCAATCTCAAAACAACTTCATTGGTCATATGCAACTGAAAACCCCTCCAAAATAGGGTTGTACCTGTATGAAAAAAGGAGTTATGTACCTCAAATTGCTCCTTGATTGGAACTCTATCAATCTAGATTCTTAACTGAAGATGAACTTTCAATTTTGTGCTTTAAGAACTTTGATTTTACTCC
Organism: Sequoiadendron giganteum; assembly: GCA_007115665.2. Classification (NCBI taxonomy): domain Eukaryota; kingdom Viridiplantae; phylum Streptophyta; class Pinopsida; order Cupressales; family Cupressaceae; genus Sequoiadendron; species Sequoiadendron giganteum. The sequence continues at coordinate 621,480,129 of CM021100.1, forward strand.
ACATGTTGGCAAAAGTTTCTCAACCACTTCCATGATCCATGCAAAAATTTAAAGCTCATTATAGCCCCCTTTAAGTCCATTTAAAATTGCATCCTAAGACACTTTTATTGTATCGGGCTATTTTTGCATTTCAAATATCATTTATTTAAAGTGATTTATAATTATCACTTAAATTTAAAGATTTACATTTTTGAATTAAATGCAAAAAATAAAGACTTATTTAATTATTTGAAAATTGTATGTGGGATCTCTATTTTGCATTTTATAAATAATTATTATTAAAATGATTTATATTATCATTTTAATAAAGTTTTAAATTTTTTGTTTGAAATGCAAAAATAAAGGAATTTGATAAAATAAAATGCAAAAGACTTAAATGACTAAGTATTAGAAACATTGACAAGGCACAAATGATGCCATGACATAGACATTAGTGACTAAGTTTTTATTTCTAAACTAAGGAAAAAAATGCCTATGGCTTTATCAACCCTTGTAGGGTTATCATAACCCTAAAATGAAAGGCAAACATTCATTTGACATTTCACTTCTCCTTGCTGCTTTGAGGGCACTGCCATGGAGGAAAACCCTAGATGAGTTTTAAACTTGCAAATCTCAAGAATCTATGTGGATTTCAAAGGTCCTTTGGAATATTTTTTCAGAAAATACTTGGTAAGTCTTTCTCAGCCTAAAATTTGAACTTTACTTTCTATTTTAAAAGCCATTTTAAGAATTTTAGGCCATGACCTGGCTATATCTCTAAGATTTTTTCTTCTTTTATCAATTTATTTACCTTTACTCTCTATAGAATCCAGGCCATGGCCTGTATTAATCATCGTAGGCACAAAAATATCACTTCATCAACGACCGACCCTTGAAAAACTCTATTGTAGGCTTTGAAACTTAAAAATCCTCTCATAGTTGTAAGTATTATGAATGACACAACCTCTCTCTCATTTTTTCATTAAAACCCCAAATGGGTGTAAATGTCTATAGAGGAAAAATCTGGGTTACAAACCCGAGCTCTATATTCTAGTATTCATTCTCTATAAAATACTGCCATGGCTCTGTATTTTTATTTCTCTGCAAAATAGAAAATGAATTTGTGTCTTAAAAAATGAATAAGATAATGAATATTCATTTTTTATTGTGCATTGACTCCCACGGGTAGGGCATGACTTGTACATATTGTATGTATTTACTTGCTCTCTTCAGGGGGGCCACAACAATACTATTTTTTTGGGTATCTGTTGTGTGATCTTCTCATGCTAAAACCATGACCATATTCCTTTTGCTTTCTCCATTTCTATAAAGGCATAATTTCCTGTAGCTTGCATTAGTTTTGATTTTTTTGAAGTGTTCATTAAAATATTGAAAATCATGCTCTTCTTCTCCTTGGTTCTGAAACTTTAAATCATCATATATGCAACAATTTTAAACAACTCCATTAGAGCTTGCTTGAACCTACCTCATTTGAATAATACATTATTTATTTGAAATGAAATCATGATGATAAATTTTTTATATTCAAGTGAAACATTCTACTCTTCATTTATTTCAATTGCTACTTCAAGATAACCATATATTTATCATTTGAATCATCCTCTTAAACCTAACCTTGCATAACTTGTCATTTTAAAGCTTCAAATTGATCTATCTCAATATCTTTGCTAAGTTGTTTCAAAATGAATATATACTTATCATTCTGATGCTTTTGTGAATAAGTAATATTCTCTATTGAAATTCTTTCATGGCTTCCTTCCATCTCTATTAATTTGATATTTGAAAAAGATTCTGAAAATGACATTAAAAATTAAAAAATAACAATATAAACATAAAACCCCTTAGCAAAAACATGACATTATCATTGCTATTTCTTTACTATAAGCAACATTCACTGTTCCTTTTGATGATACTTTCTAGACACTGGCTCTATAATTAATATATGAAAATTAGATTACATGGCCCTTGAAATTAATGCCACTTTTCTTGAAACAATAAATCATTGTCTTAAATCTCTTTGAGGATGATAAAGAAGTATTGTCTCCTGATGTTTATGAACACTATAATCTACATTGATATGAGCTCGGCTCAACCCTTATGGGAGCCAAATTTTCCACCACTCATGCTATTAGTAACAAGACTTAACTTGTATCTACACATAAAGCAAACAAATTAGAAAAAAATAGTGAACTCAATGATTTTCTGATGATTTGATCTAGCAGTTTTTTTTTTTTGCATTTATGTTTCTCTTGATAACTGAGTTGATTTAATTTGATGATGATTGAAAATTATTTCTGTTGATGAAGCATGTAATTGGATCTCATTCCCTGAGCTCTAACACAATCTTTCAACCAACTGTAGGTGTATCTGGAACTCGGGAGCAAGAGGAGCTGAAGATATTGAAGATCAAATTGAAGACTAAGCCAACCCTACATCAACCCTTAATGAAATGACAGACATGACCTCCTCATGTGTTTTCCTTCTTTTAGTTGATCTTTAGATTTATATTTTACACTTATTATTGAATGAAATCAACTTAGTCAAACCCATGGATTGTGTGGGATTACAGGAACACCGCTTTTAATAAATCAGTTACTTCATGATATGTAATGAATTGTGTGTCCATTTGAACTTGTTCTCAATTACATAATCTAAAATAACTAAAGTGAATTTTTTTAAATCACAGGTTTTGTAATCAAATGAAGTAATAATTTCTGTAAAAACTGCTCCTAAACTGCAATTCCTTTCTAATAAACAACAATAATATGAATTGCATAGAATAGTTCAGATTCACATAACATACTCTGAATGTTTGTTTTCTAAATGAAACTTGTTTGATACTATGTTTGGGTTGTTCAAAAGTTCCACTCAAATTGTTGGATAATTCTGATAAATCAATTCTAAACCTTTTCATTTTGAAAGCTAATGTTCAAAGGATGTCTATGCATTAAATTTTTTATACCCCATGAAGCAATTGCACATTTAAAACCTCACTAATTTGTGGGGGAAGAAAATTAGTAATGATAAGTATTCATTGTGCTCCCCATGAGTGGTTGCCTCTTTGAAAGAGTCACCCTCCATATTCATGGGATTAAAATATTCATCAACATCCTTCTTCGTAGTCCTGGTTTGGTAGTCAAACCTGAAACCACCTAAAATATCTTCAATGAAATGATATGAGTGATCACCAAGAGAAAATTTGGAGATACCATAAAATTTGTCTCTTCCATGTCCATCTTCTGAAGGTACATTAGGGAATCCATCATTAGTATCTACTCTACTAGAGACATCAAAATATACACTAGTCTTAGAATCTTCACTAGATGAATCCAAACTAGGATCCATGGCTATCATTTTGTCTTGTCTTCATGCTTATGTTTATCGTCCATCATTTCATGCATGTCCAAAGAGTCATCTTGAAACTTTGTCATACATTCATCATTCTTCAAAGTACTCACTACATTAGACTTCCCTTCTATGAACTCTTCTACAAGCAACTTCTCCTCTTCAACTTTTTGTTCAAATATATCAATCAACCTTTGACAAAATTCATCAAAAGAATTTACCTGAATGTGAACTTGGGTCTTCATACCTTGGTGCCACCAAACACAAGAAACTCCTTCAAGATGCAAGATTGCATAATGAATGGAAACTTGATCCTTCATGGGACTGAATGTGAAATAGTCCAACATCCTTTGTAACCATGCTCTGGCTGAGATCTTGTCTGATTCATCAAAAGTTAGAACTAAAGATTTATTATTTTTACTCACGAGTTCCTTCCTATTATGATTTGAGTGATGTCTATAGCTTTTTGCAACCAACATTATTTGCATTAGAGTGACATAATCGTTCTATGGCCCGACTGAGTTTTTAAATCCTTCATCTTGATTAGCATAAGTTTCTTTGATGGCTGCTAGATCTCTTGCCAAATCTTCCATGGGATCTGAAGGGGAAATGGATGTAGCAAGATCACCTTCAAGAAGGAAAATAGACTTGGAAGCTTTTAGATTGCTTTTTTGAACCTCCAAAGAACTCCAACTCTCTTTAGGTGACATTGGATTTTGAATTTTTTTTTCCAACAACCTCATTGCGAGTTAGTGTAGGATCATGGGGGTCCAAACTAGGCCCTTAAGTGGCAATACAAATTTAGAAAAATAGACTTAGTGAACTTGACATAAAAAATTGAATAAGTTATTAACATAATTTGAAAATAATGTAAGAACAAAATTTGTAGAAAATTGAATTTAGTTTCTAAGATACTATTCCTCTTTTGGAAAAAAGTAAATATATTTGGTGAAAATTTGAAATTTCAATGTAGTAGTACTAAATTTATAGGAAAAAATAGAAATTAGGAGTATATCTTACCAACCTAAGTACAAGAAAAAAGTAATATATTTATTTTAAACTTTCAACATAAGTAGAGGACACATATAGTCAAAATATATATGTATAAAATCAATAATATTTATTTATTTAATTCCAAATAAGGCATATCTTAAATTTTTGGAAATCTGAAAATTTTCTCAATAAACCCTTTTTGTTTCATCAAATTTGGATTAAAAAAGTCATTAGCCATTTTTGGTCATATCGCCACTTTTTGGACCCCCATGATCTTGCATTCACTCTTGCCTCTCTTGTCTCCACAAGACTATTTACAATTTTTTTATTACTCCCTTATATATCTTGAAATAATCTCCAATAAACATGATCCATCTCTTTAATCCTCTCCCTCTTTTACAAAAATATGATCAAACCCTCAAGATGGAAAGACCATGGCTCTAATACCATTGTATTGTACCAAATCAAAATAAACTTCAAATTTGATTAGATTATGATATCCCAAAAATAATTAACTAAAATCTAGAAAATCTCATGATTTCCACAAAATGAACTTATCTCAATATCTGAAATTATTATTTTATCAAATTCAAAGTAGAGCAAATCGAGTAATATGAAAACATCACCAAAATGTATCAAATTGGAAGTTAGGTAAGGAGAAACTAAAATAGAATCATTAGTTATTGATCCCCACATGGAATTAAATAATATTTTTTCATATAAAGAAGATAAAAACCATGAAAAACTGCTATAAAATACACCCCAACTCTCTAATCTGGAAGCTGAAACTTACACCGAAACAAGAGAAAACTCCACACAAACTCACCCAAAACTTTAGAGAAAGTTCCAAGAAGAAAAGTGCATACATGAATGTTGTAATAAAATAAAAATATGATTTTCACAACAATACAATATGAAACTAAGAAATATACACTACACACTCCAAACTACACCAAACTCCTACAATCATATTGGACTAAAGAACACAAGAATAAAGTGTTCAGCACAATGGCAATATATAAATGAAATTATAGTTAGAGGTCCTCAAAACCACTATCTTTGAGTGTCAATACCATTGGTTTACCAGCCTTGGAGATTCATCCTTCATCGGTTTACTAGCCTCTAAAGAATCACCACAACTTGTGAGAGAAAACCATGTACACAAATGACACCCAACTTGGAAAACAAGAAATTTGGCTTGAACTAAATTGGCTTGTGGTGATCCCATAATAGTGGTTTACAATTTTTGGCCAAATTGGACAATTGAAATTATTATTTTTAACTAAATATTCACATTTAGGCACCTATAGCGGCTGAACCGTGAGGAATTAGAAGATGATGCAAACTAGAATCTCGTCATATTTTGTCTATAGATTCTAATTTTTTTTTTTTCATTTTTTTTGCAATTAGATTGCACTTCTTTTTCCATCTCCCACGAAAACTAGTTTTTTTCAGAAAACAACATTTTTAAAAAGTGACGTACACTGTATAATGCATAACCTTTTTTCCATGAAGGATAAAATTCTAATTCTTTCAAATTTATATTTTTAACTATGATATCTAGTGCTTTCACTTGGTTAGATAGTTTTTATTAAATATTTTTTCTTTAATCAAGTTTCAAAGTCAAACCAATTACAATTTAGACACAACACGACTGTATAACGCGTAACTTTTTGTGTATATATCAAAATTCAATTTATTTTTTTGGTTGGATCAAGGAATTCAATATCTAGTGCAATCATATTTTTCAATTTCTTTTTTTTTGATAATCTGCTATTTTTCCACATGTGCAGAATAGAGACCTTCATTTTCAATGAAAAACCTATGTTTAATAAAACTAAAATAACAAATACATAGTAAAACCAAAACATATTAAAATTATATTCATTGGATAGCTTGTTTCAAGGAATACCATAATCATTTGAAATAAATTTTAAATGAATTAATTTGATCCCCCAAAAGGTAAATCAAAAGTTATTTTTTATCAACATTTTGATAGGTGCAAAGGAGACTCATTTATAAGTATGGTTTAAAACTAGCGAGGTTCTATCCAAGGGGGTTTGATTTGAGGTGGTTTGATCAAACCCTCTTCAATTGGAATCCTTAAAATGGAACTTTTTAAGGCTTAAATCATTATATTTTCTAAAAATATATGATTTCAGCAAAAAATAGTTCCTCTCAAAAATTGTAAACCAGCTTTGTGGGATCACCCCACCCCTTGGGTTACAACTAATGCATGAGCATCTGGGTGCATGGGAAATCTTGCACAACCAAAAATATGTTTTTTCCTTATTTTTCTTTTTGGTTTTGTTTTTTTTTGTATGAATTTTAATATTTTAATCTAATTTCCTCTCTAGCTCCCTAAAATTGAAGTCAATTTGAAAGGTTGATTTGTTGAATTGGATTGAGATTAAAATGCCAAGAATCATTGATTTTTTAGAATTTATTATGCTACACATAACCCCACACCCAAGATGGAGGAGGATGTTTTCGGAATTTGTAACTCATCTTGAATTTGAAACTAACATTAAATGATTAAGCAATAGGAATATGGGCACCTGGAGGTGGAACAGTGGAATGATGAGAGTTTAAATTAATAAAAAAATTCAAAAAATTCATACTAGGAAATGAATGGGGAGTTATAGGAGAATCTTGGATGCCCAAGGAAGGAGAAAAAGAGTTTGAAAATACAACAATATTAGTAGAGGAAGAAGCCACACCCATCTTGGGGAAGGAAGCCCACAAAAAGAAGGATGAGAAAAGATGAAAGTTTTGAGGAAGAATGACCTATAATACTAGCTAGGGACACCCAAAGGAGGAGAAAGAGTATTTTATGTCTATTGTTGCTATTGTTTTAGATTTTTAGAGGACCCTTGTAAAAGGTTTCCAGTCATACAATGCAAATCTCATGCCTGTAGCTGATTTCTTGTTCATATTTTGGATTTTGAAAAAACTATTGTAAGCTCCTAAAGGATTTAAAATAATAAAATCAGAATTGTTCATGAAGCTTAGTCATCTTTATTTCTGGTTGATATTTAGGATTGAGCTCTCAATAGTTGCTACTAGTTTTAGTGAATTTATCTTTGCTTGTTGAATGTGGGAATTTAATGGGTTTTTTGAGTTTTTGGTTATAAAATTTGAGGGCTATTGTTGGGATAAAAATTATTCAATATAATTACATTCTTGTAGATGATTATGGGGGTTTTCATTATCCAAGTTTTCAGTAGAAACAAAATTAAATAGATGATTCAAAATAATTTTTGAAAGAAGGTCTGTCATGGGGTTTGAGTGCATTTTCAGAGTGGTATGAGTTTTCTTTATGGGGCTACAATTTCCATCACATATTTTTGGAGTCTTGTCATTTGTTTCTTGCATCAAAAAATTTTACTATCCCCTTTATATACCCCACCAAAAAATGTGCTTCAGGTCACCCTTGGGGTGATGAAGTCCCCAAGTAGGCTTCCTACTAAATAAAAATGAAGATGCTATTGTTTCTAATCATTGGGCTCACACTAGGCACAAGGGGCTCGAGCATACACAAATGTCACTCTTTTGGAAAAAATAAAAAAGATATGGATTCAAAGGTGTTTTTGATGTCAAAGCTCACACTAGATGTAAGGGGATAGCATACACACCAATTATTCCTCCAAACATGGAAAATAAGGTTATTTCCCTTTAATAAATTGAAGTGTGAGCTAAACTAAAAAAGGAAGACAATAAACCTTGCATTAGATTTATTAGTAGTTTAAGGTTTTTTTTTTTGTTTTCCCAGTGAAAGCCAAAGATGTTCAAGTCAAATTAGTATCCAAAAATCTAAAGAAAATATTTAGGCAATAAAAAATGCATAGATCAATTGTGCAAAACACTAGATCAAATGCGTAACATAAGGAATCAAATATGTGAAAATTAGACTTAGATGCATGAAAAAAAAGAAAAAATAATCCAAAAAAATAGAGATCCTGAATCATATATACCTAATCAATTACACCATTTACCTAATCAATTATGTCATTTCCCTAATAAGTTAAATGATTCTAGCATCAAATATGAAAATCTAGAATCAATTGCACAATTCTAGCATCAATTGCACATTTTTGGTATCAAATGCACAATTCTAGTAAATTGAACTTATAGACAGAGAAAACCCAAAGATCAAATGTGCTTGTAAGTATCAAATGTGTTGAATGGTGAATCAATTGTGCTAAACGGTTGATCAAATCTGTTGAAAGCCTAAAATTTGTATATTGTGTACATGATCAGATGTGACATTTTTTAAATCAATTATGCAAAAAATCCAATCAAATACATTGAATTCTTGATCAAATATATTGTTTCAACTCATAATTGCTTAAAATATAAAAAAATCACAAAAAAATGTTAAAATAAATGGAACATGGGTCTCGCCAGGCATACTAGAATGTGGATCAATAAAAATGACCGTGAATAATCAACATCAAAGGAAAATTAACAATAAAAATCAATTCAAAAACCATCAATGGAGCATAAGGAAATCAAAAAATCAAATGAAGAAAGCCTACATGATAACCTTATTTAGTTTCATTTCTCTTCAATTGTACCTTGAAGAATGGTTTGTATGGTTGCTCTTATGTTTTTAGCATAAGGTCCAATTTAAATGATATGCGTATAGATTTCTTGCAAAGATATATATATATATATAATGGCTGAATGATGGCTATATTTATAGATCTCATGTGATATTGATCAAGGTTGAGATAAGAAAAAAATTGAAAATATTAATGGATATGAGAATGCTTGAGAGGAATTGATAGGGAGCTAATTGATTACATGATTTGAACTAACTCAACATATGGACCAGTTAAGAGAATTGATTGATGAGATAAGTATGGGTGGCTATTAGTGAAACTAAATAGATTAGATAGAAGATTGAATTGATTGGAGATTGAACTCGAAATGAGTGGAAGTTAAATGATGAGGTGGAATGCCATTGATAATTAATTAAAAAATAATTAAATAAATTTATTATTTAATTCATGTGTAAGGTGAGAGAAATAAAAGTAATAATAATTTTATTTATTTTTAGAAGAGGATAATTTTTGAAAGAATAAATAGTTTAATTAAGTAACAATAAATAATTATTTAATTATTGAGATTTATGAAAGATTAATTGAATAACTATAAATTATTTAATTAGTAGAGGAAAATGATGAAATAGATGAATTAATTAAATAATTACAAAATATTTAATCAAAGTACATCAGGAGGAAAAATATGAATTATAAATAATTAAAATTTATTATTTATCAAAAATGAAGGGGAAACAATATTAATTTAATTAGATAATGAAATTGTTTAATTAAAATTAGAAGATAAATTAATGAGACATGATGATAGAAATTGATGATTTTTTCAAAAGAAACAAATTAATCAAATTTAGATGTCATATATATATCTATCAAAGATGAAGGGGAAACAATTCTAATTTAATTAAATAATGAAATTATTTAATTAAAATTAGAAGACGAATTAACGAGACATGATGATAGAAATTGATGATGTTTTGGAAGAAACAAATTAGTCAAATTTAGGTGTCACACACACACACACACACACCTAATAGAAAAAAAAGAAGTCTAGGACAAGTACTTCAATGGTAAATGGTGTAATTCAACAATATTTTGAATAAAATTGTATCTTTTATAATTAATGAAACTATTAATGCTAAAGTATTATTTTAGTATGCACATGCAAATGATATAGAACTATAAGTAAAAAAATTGGTTACCCTACATTTTAACACCACTTTGAGTACATGATGTTCATTTCATAGTCACAGTTTCTATATTAAGCTATCTAGTGTATTCCATAAATCCTACTCTAGAATATATTATCTAATCAACACGAAAGGTCCTCATAATACAAAGTAATATCTATTTAGAGATAGGCCCCATGGTGCATCCTATTTAGTGCACCAGGTCACATTCTATAATCCAATCCAAATTCAAATTCTAAAGTTCTCATCCTAGGGAAACCTTTCTAAGAAATTCTTCATTTTGTAAATAAAAAATATTCAGTTGAGCAACTAGGGATATATGCTTATATGGATGTTTATATAATTAGTAATTATCAATTATCAAGAAGAGATAGCGAGAGTCACTCATAACTCATTGGTGGTTGAATGGTAATTACTTAAAAAGTACCATTTCACTAAATCTAGACAAAACACATGCTAATATAGTCTAGATTATAGTAATAACATTTCTTATATTTAAATCATAAAAGTTGGATTCTATTTTTTTAATTGATTTTCTATTGCAATCATATTTTTTTAAAATTTTAAAGTTTCATACAATTGGGTTCAAAAAATTATAAACATTATTTTTTAATACGAAATATATTGGATTAAACATCTATGACTCAAATAATCTCATGATTGATTAATTGTATAAATGATTATGATATTCCTATCAGAATTCAATCGTGTAGTTTTTTTAGTCAAACTTGTTGACCCATGTTTCATGAGTAGTGGTTCGCAAGAACTGATATCTCATGATAATGAATGGTCCACTTAGCACTGATTGCATCTAGGTGATTCTCATAGAAGTGAAGCATCAGCGATTTCCCAAGAGGTCATCCATCCCAATACTACTCCAACTAAAGCATGTTTAACCATGGAGTTTTCCCCAAGGTTAAGCCTGTTGGTTTTTATTGTCCTTGATGTCTTGGCTCTTGAGGTCTCTGTTGGCATGTGTGTGCTTGGTGATTTGGTTGCTTCATATTTGTTTTGGTCTATGTTTTTGTTTCGATTGGCACTTACAGGCATACATGATGGTGGAATTTGTTTTTTTCTTTGTGGTTCCTTCTTTCCACTTAGCCATAGACCGACACAAGGTACTTTGTTTTGGTTCAAAGGTGACAAGTGTTATTTTTATGACTTAGTTGCTTTCTTTGAAAAGTTAGCGACCATGGAATATTCCTACTTGAGTATTCGACAGTTTAATATTTTATTGGTATGTTCCAGAATTCACTTAATGATTTAATTATTGCTCATGCGGATTTCAATCATTATATTTTTTTGAATAAGGGGCTCAATGGTAAAGGAAATAGGGCAATGTGAGTTTTTTCATCTTTTTGTAAAACAACCGAACCCTAGCTACATTGCCATTGGAAAACATACAGTTTGCTACTGTGTGTTGAGACTTGGCTCAATCTAAAGGAATGTTGATTAATGTGTTATGGGGAATGACTGTTTTTATTGTGGACTTCTTGCGTGTTGAAAGTTGGAAGAATGTTGTTCATACCATTATGAAGCTTCTTCATAGACACATGGTATTCTTCTTGACCACCATGACAGGTATTTTTTTTTTTCCAGTTTTGCAAGATTTCGAACTGGTATATTCTTCTTTGTTAGTTTGCCTAAACAGTTGCAAAATACATCACTTCAGTATGGTTTAACTTGATTTTAACACTCGAGGGTTCTTTTATGCTTTGATATCATTTTCTCTGAATTTGTAGTGGTATTCTTTAAAAGAGAAAACAGGGTAAACAATGCCTACCCAGTATGGGTATTCAAAATTTTTGAAGAGTTTCATTCTTCTGTTACAAACCTTGGTTTATTGGTATGGGTTCTTGAACGAAATAATTATTTTTGTCTCTAAAATATGGCTGTAAGCCATTTTATATATAGAGTTGTGAAAATAAAAAAGATTTACTCTTGAAAAAAAGAGATATGTTCTGTTGAAAAAGAGAAAAATGGAGATGCACATTTATTGACTCTGGTTTCCAAAATAGGGATGTAGTTTGTTTTTAGAATTTGTGAGAAAGAGTTGAGTTTATGTTTTTGGACTATTGCAGTTCATACACTGTATTTGAAATCATTGCAATATTAATTTTGTTCAGTGGAGATTTTTTAGATTGCACACACAGTGCAATTATAAGGTCCTTACTTTGCAAAGTCTACATGTAAGAGATATTGAAAAAGGTGTTGATACCCCTATTGAAATAGGTGCTTCATATTGTATCAAGGACTAAGTTGGTGCTCAGAACATTGTTGTAATCCATTTTTGAGATTAAGCCCGCAAGGAATTTGGGAGTGGTTTTTCTACCCTTGGAGGGTTTTCCACTCAGCATCTTTGTGTGTCTTTGTTATGTCATATGCACAATCTGTTCTTCTCTCTTTTATGCTGAATTCTTTTTAGGTTCTCAAAACGCTCTGATATGTATCTTTGTTCTGTTCAATGTCCTCTAGTATTATTTGTTCAATTATTCTTTATGCTATAAATGTAAATCTATTTACTCCTGCAAAAAAATGCATTTGTTTTGTATACTTGTCCACTCTATCTTATATGAACAATAATGCTATGCTATAAACTAATGATGTTATCCATTTAAGTTCTTTTCTATTTTTGTTGGTAAAGGTCTGAATGTTTCTAGACAACATTGTGTGTCATAGTATACTTCATAAGATGGCTTTTTGGATTTTCTTGTAAGAAATTTTTATAACCCTAATTCAGCCCCCACTCTCAGTGTTGTTCCAATTCCAACAAGTTGTATCAGAGCATAGGTTCCTTTGTTAGGTTTCCCAACCTAGGATTGTTTCTAGTCTTAGAAGTTTTGTTTAAAATGTCTCAAGCTCATGAAGGCACTTCTATGACAAGAGCTCCATTGTTTGATGGAACGGATTATGTGATTTGGAAGATTGGAATGGAAACATATCTGACTTCTATCACTATTGATGTATGGAGTAGGGTATGTGCAGGATCATCATGGAAAAAATAGGCCCTTAAGTGGCAATAAATTTCAGAAAATCAGAGTTAGGAAACTTGACGTAAAAATTTGAATAAGTTATCTATATTATTTAAAAAATATGTAAGAATAGAATCTGTAGCAAATTGAATGTAGTTTCTAAACTATAAGGTTTATTTAAAAAAATAAAAATCTATTTGGTGAAAATTTGAAATTTCAATGCAGTAGTACTTCAATTTCAAGGAAAAAATAAGAAGTAGGTGTTTGTTTGACCACCCTAACCACAATAAAATGATAATCTTTTTTTATAAGATTTTAGATATAAGTAGGGGACTCATCTCTCGATGTGATGCATATTTTTTTGTAATCTTTTTCCAAGTAAATAATTAATTATGATATTTTTATTACAACTTTTAAATAATATAAAAACTCGTATGTCTGACCATCTTAACTTGGTCAAAACTTCATGAAATTCAATTCTTATTTTTTTAATCCTATAGTATGTGATGCATAGAATGTGACACATGTTTTGGATTCAAAAAATGTGATACTGTTTGAAAGCTATAGATTTTTTTCAATCATCCTATCAATCAGGACTTTAGTCGTAATTCAAATAGAAAATGAATAATAATGATTTATTAAATTCAAAGTAAAGCATAATTTATATTGGTTGAAATCTGAGAATCTCCTTTAAAAACCCTTTTCATTTCATCAATTTTGGGTAAAAAAAATGTCCTTAGCCACATGGGTCATCATATCACTTAGATATCGCCACTTTTTGGCCCATCATGATCTTGCACATACCCAATATAGTGTTAATTGGGTACACTGTACCAAATACACTTCCCACATCTGCTGATGAAAAGAAAAAATATAAAACCAATGCTAGAGAAAAACATGCTCTCTTGTGTGCTTTGACTAAAGATGTTTTTATCAAGGTCATGCATTGCAGTTCTGCTAGGAAAATTTGGATTAAACTGGAAACTATCTATCAAGGAAATGAAAAAGTTAAACAGTCAAAATTTCTCACTCTAAAACATCAGTTTGAAGAAATAAAAATGAAGGATGATGAAAAAGTAGCTGATTATTTCTTAAGAGTTGATGAAGTTTTCAATGCTATGAAAGGGTTAGGAGAAGAGGTAAAGGAGTTTCATGTTGTAACTAAGGTTATCCGAGCTTTACCAAATAAATTTGAAGCTAAAATTGCTACTCTTGAAGAAAAGAAACACTTTGACTTGCTCACCTTAGATAGTTTACAAGGTACTTTAACTGCCTATGAAATGCGAATCAACAAAAATAATTCCACTGGAAAAGAAACTGCCTTTAAGGAAGAAAATAAAGCTTTATCAGATGATAGTGATTCTGATCTGTCAGATTCCAAAGAAGCTCTTCTTGTTAAGAAACTGGAAAAGAAGTATAAGGGTAAGATGCCTTTTAAATGTTTTACTTGTGGAAAACCTGGACATTTTTCTGTGAAATGTCCTTATGTTGATCAGTCTTATGAAGATGAAAAACTAGAAAAACAACTTAGGAAAAAGACTTACTATCCTAAAAAGAAGTTTAACTTTCAACTGAAAAAAAGTCTTTTTTCAAAAGAAGATTCAGATTTTGAGTTCGATGGCTCACTGGATGATGAAGACTTGACTTTATTTATGGCTAAAGTTGAAACTCAAAAGATCTCAAACAAATAATCTGAAAAACAGTCTAAGGTATAAAACTGTGAAATTGAATTACTTTGTGCTCTTCAAGAAATAAAAATATTAAAGAAACATATTGTCTCTCAAGAACATAATCCAGATAGAGAACATAGTCCAGATAGTTTGGTCATTGGTTTACAAATTGAACTTGATGATTCTAAAAGAATGGTGGATACTCTTCAATTTGTTCTTATTGATAAAGAAAGAGATTCAAACTCTTGAATAACAGGTTGTCAATCTAAAAAAACAAGTGGAAAGTTATGAGAGTACTATTCACTTGAATGAGATACTTGGAAAACAAAAACAACATAAAGATATGAATGGGATTGGATTCAATACTGGTGAATGTTCAAAACCTTTACATTAGAACTTTAAGGAAGCTGAGAAGAAGTAGCCATTTGAGCATCAACAAACCAATTTCAGGTTTAATGCTTTCTTTCATGGTTATTATTTCTTTTGTAATAAGTTTGGACACAAAGTAAGCAACTGCAAAATAATGATGTCTAGAACAACTAGATTTGGTCACAAACAGTTCTTTGGATTTCCTAATACTATTAGGTGTTTCACACGCAATTCTATTGGTCACACATCCAAGCAATGCAAACAAGGTAAACATATCTGTGGAAAAGTTTGGAGACCCAAATTTGTTCAAAACATAGAACAATCAATTCTTGTCCAAACCGCTCTTCTTTCCAAAAAGAAGGCATTGTGGGTTTTGGACAGTGGCTGTTCCAATCACATGACAGGGGATAAAAACATGTTTATTAAGCTTGAAGATTATTCAGGAGGTTATGTAAAATTTGGTGATAATAGAGGAATTGAGATTAAAGGTAAAGGATCTTTTCTTTTAAATAATGATACTCCTATCTATGATGTGTATTACGTTGATGGTCTTAAACACAATCTTTTAAGTGTTAGTCAAATTTGTGACAATGGTTATAATGTTATATTCCACTCACAAGGTTGTGCTATAAAGAACAAATCAGGGAAAACAATTGCAACTAGGTTACGGACACAAGGTAATGTTTATAATCTTCTTGACTCTTCCAATCATGAATGTAGTGAAGGCATATGTCTTATGGGTCAGGTTGAAGAAAATTGGTTGTGGCATAAATGGTTAGGACATGTTAACTTTGATAATCTGGTTAGGATCAGCAAAAACCAGAATGTTAGAGGGTTGCCTATTCTACACAAACTTGAAAATGTTGTTTGTAAGGAATGTCTAAGAGGTAAACAAACAAAGGTTAGTTTTAAATCAAAAGAACATGATTCAACTAAACCTTTGCAGCTTGTACACACTGATTTGTGTGGTCCCACTAGAACAAGATCTATAAATGGTGAGAAGTATTTCATGTTGTTTGTAGATGATTATACAAGAATGGTTTGGGTAACATTTCTCAAAAATAAGTCAGAAGCTTTTATAGATTTAATTTTTTTCGAAAGATGGTTGAGAAAGAAGCTGACACAAAGCTTAAATGCTTAAGGTCAGACAAGGGTGGTGAGTTTACTTCTCAAGAATTTATAGATTATTGTGAGAAACATGGCATAAAATGTCAATATGTTGCTACGAGAACACCTCAACAAAATGGAGTTGTTGAGAGGAAAAACATAACAGTAAAAGAGATGGCAAGGAAAATGTTAGATAAAGCAAAAATGCTAGACAAATACTGGAAAGAAGTTTTTCATACAAATTTTTATACTTTAAATAGGGTACAAATCAGAGTGAAATCTAATTTCACCCCTTATGAACTTTGGCATGGTAAATCAGCTTCAATTAAATACTTCAAAATTTTTGGTTGTAAATGTTTTATCAAACGTGATGATGAAAACTTAGGCATCTTTCAATAGATCGGATGAAGGTATATTTCTAGGATACTCTACTCATAATAAAGCTTACAGGTGCTACAATAAAAGGCTGAATAGAATTGTTGAATCTGTTAATGTCAAATTTGATGAAAAACTACTTCTTGATGATGATCTTGTGTAGGATGGTGATGAGGAACCTATGTTAGGTCTTGACATTACTCCCAAATTTGATGAAACAGATAATGTTCCACAGGAGGATGCTTCAAGCTCTAAGGTAGTAACACCTCCAAAGCCACCTTATAGGATTGTTTTTAAGAATCGTCCTCAAGATCTAATCATCAGGGATGGTAATGCAGGGATTTTAACAAGAAGAAGAGCAAAATTTGATGAGAAAGCACAAATTGCTGAACATTTCTGTTTGATAACTAATTTTGAGCCCAAAGTTTTATCTGATGATTTAAATGATAATTGCTAGTTGAAAGCTATGTAGGAAGAGATCAGTCAAATTGAAAAGAATAAGACTTGGGAGCTCATCCCAAGACCTAATGATAAGAATGTTATTGGTGGAAAATTGGTGTTTCATAACAAGTTGGATGAATTTGGCAAAGTAATAAGGAAAAAATCATATTTTTTGTGCAAAGGATATGCACAACAAGAAGGTATAGACTTCGGTGAAACTTATGCACCTGTTGCTCATTGAATCTATTAGAATATTCTTAGCATACTCATGTTTCAAGAATTTTAAGGTTTACCAAATGGATGTAAAAACCACATTCTTGAATGGTTATCTTGATGAAGAAGTGTATATGGAACAACCAGAAGGATTTGTTGCAAAAGACAAAATTGATCATGTTTACAGATTAAAAAAGGCTCTATATGGTCTTAAACAAGCTCCTAGTGCTTGGTATTCTAGGTTGGATGCACATTTAACAACAAATGGATTCAAAAGAGGTGGTGTTGATAGTAATCTCTATGTTCAAGTTGAAAGTAATGATATTCTAGTTGTTGAGGTCTATGTAGATGATATAATCTTTGGCTGCAATAATGATGCTTTGTCTAAAATGTTTTCAAAGATTATGGAAGCTGAATTTGAAATGTCAATGTTAGGTGAACTAACATTTTTTCTTGGTCTCCAAGTTTTACAACTTGAACACGAAATATTTCTATCACAAAAAAATATGCCAAAGAGATGTTAATAAAATTTCAAATGGATGATTGTCATCCTGTGAGCACACCTATGGTGACTGGCTATAAGTTGTCTAAAACTGATGATTCTCTTGATGTTGATCAAATAGAGTATCAGTCAATGATTGGTAGCTTATTATACTTAATTGCTTCCAGACCGGATTTAATGCATGCTATATGTATGGTGTCTAGATTTCAATCTGCACCAAAATAGTCTCATCTCATGGTTGTAAGAAGGATATTCAAGTATATACAGGGTACTCTTGATTTTGGTTTATGGTATCCACAAAATAATGATTTTAATTTGATAAGTTTTACTGATGTTGATTGGGCTAGTTGTTTAGATGATAGAAAAAGAACTAGTGGTGCAACATTTTATCTTGGTGATTGTTTTGTTGCTTGGCATAGTAAAAACCTAGATTCAGTTTCTTTATCAACTGCAGAAGCTGAATATATTGCAGCTACTTCTTGTTGTACTCAACTTCTTTGGATGGCATAGACATTATTAGACATGGGTATTGAAGTTGATAAACAGGTTTCTATTTTTTGTGATAACACAAGTGCAATTAACTTGTCTGAAAATCCAATTATGCACTCAAGAACTAAACATATTGCCATTAAATTTCATTTTCAAAGGGAATAGGTTTTGGCTAATGAGGTAACAATGCAGTATGTTTCCACACAAGCCCAAGTGGAAGATATCTTTACAAAGCCTTTGGTTAAAGAAATATTTGAAGGGCTTCATTCTCGGTTGGGAGTGGTCTCTCAATCTTTGCTTGCTTAAGGTTTCTCTGTTGTTGAGGGGGAGTTACTCAGCTCTCTAAGCAGCTTCTTGTTGCTTCCTATGACTTTGCTGCTTCATGGTATATCTGCAGCTATTTCTTTCGGTTTGTTTTTTCTTTGTCCTTATGACAAAAAGGGGGAGAAGTGATTAGCATTTAAGCATCTTGTTTCAACATTTGGTTTCCATTTCAGATGGCTTCAATGATGGGTGGATTGTAGTGGCTTTTATTTGTTTTTCCATCAAGGAAAAAGGGGGAGTTTGTTGGTTTTTATTGTCCTTGATGTCTCAGCTCTTGAGGTCTCTGTTGGCATGCGCATGCTTGGTGATTTGGTTGCTTCATATTTTTTTTGGTCTATGTTTTTGTTCAGTTGGCACTTACAGGTATACATGATGGTGGAATTTTTTTTTGTCTTTGTGGTTCCTTCTTTCCACTCATCCATAGACTGAAACAAGGTACTTTGTTTTGGTTCAAAGGTGACAAGTGTTGTTTTCATGATTTAGTTGCTTTCTTTAAAAAGTCAGTGACCATGGAATATTCCTACTTGAGTATTCGACAGTTTAATATTTTCTTGGTATGTTTTGAACTTCACTTAATGATTTAATTATTGCTCATGCGGATTTCAATCATTATGTTTTTTGACTAATGGGCTTAATGGTAAAGGAAATAGGGCAACGTGAGTTTTTTCGCTTGTCTTTTCATCTTTTTGCAAAACAGTTGAACCCTAGCTACACTGCCATTAGAAAACATACAGTCTATTGCTGTGTGTTGAGACTTGGCTCAATCTAAATGAATGTTGATTAATGAGTTATGGAGAATGACAGTTTTTATTGTGGAATTCTTGCGTGTTGAAAGTTGGAAGAATCTCGCTGATACCGTTATGAAGCTTCTTCGCAGATAGGTGGTATTCTTCTTGACCACCATGACAGGTATTTTGTTTTTCAGTTTTGCAATATTTTGAACTGGTATATTCTTCTTTGTTAGTTTGCCTAAACGGTTGCAAAACTCTTCACTTTAGTATGGTTTAACCTGAGTTTAACACTCGAGGGTTCTTTTATGTTTTGATATCATTTTCTCTGAATTTGTAGTGTTATTCTTTAAAAGAGAAAACAGGGTAAACAATGCCTACTCAGTATGGGTATTTGAAATATTTGAAGAGTTTCATTTTTCTTTTACAAACCCTAGTTTATTGGTACGGGTTCTTGAATGAAATCACTTTTTTTGTCTCTAAAATATGGTTGTAAGCCATTTTATATATAGAGTTGTGAAAAGCAAAAAGATTTACTCTTGAAAAAAAAGAGATATGTTCTGTTGAAAAAGAGAAAAATGGAGATGCACATTTATTGACTCTGGTTTCTAAAACAGGGATGCAATTTGTTTTTAGAATTTATGAAAAAGAGTTGAGTTTATGTTTTTGGACTGTTGTAGTTCATACACTGTATTTGAAATCATTGCAATATTAATTTTGTTCAATGGAGATTTTTTAGATTGCACACATAGTGCAATTATAAGGTCCTTACTTTGCAAAGTCTACATGTAAGAGATATTGAAAAAAGTGTTGATGCCCCTATTGAAGTAGGTGCTTTAGATTGTATCAAGGACTGAGTGGATGCTCAGAACATTGTTGTAATCCATTTTTGAGATTAAGCTTGCAAGGCATTTGGGAGTGGTTTTTTTACCCCTGGAGGGTTTTCCACTCGGCATCTTTGTGTGTCTCTATTATGTCATGCACAATCTATTCTTCTGTCTTTTATGCTGAAAATGTTTTAGGTTCTCAAAATGCTTTGATATGTATCTTTGTTCTGTTCAATGTCCTCTAGTATTATTTGTTCAATTATTCTTTATGCTGTAAATGTAAATCTGCTTATTCCTGCAAACAAATGCATTTTTTTTGTATACTTGTTCACTCTATCTTAGATGAACAATAATGCTATGCTATAAACTGATGATGTTATCCATTTTAGTTCTTTTTTGGTTTTGCTGGTAAAGGTCTAAATGTCTCTAGACAGCATTGTGTGTCATAGTATACTTCATAAGATGGCTTTTTGGATTGTCTTGTAAAATTTTTTTACAACCCTGATTCACCCCCCCCCCCCTCTTAGTGTTGTTCCACTTCCAAAAAATCCCACTTAGCTTGCAACCTCATTTGCAAAACCTTTAGAAGGTGTTATGTCTTTTGAACCATTCATTGTAGATTGCCTTTAGCTCATCAATTGATAAAGAGGTATTTTCCATAGCGTGTCAAATATGATATTGCTATTAGGATTCAACCGTGTAGTTTTTCAAGTGAAACTCATTTCAACCATTTGTATTAATGATATTAAGTAAACCATAGTAGATAAGTGAAAGGTGCTATTCAAAATAAAATTAATCACATGGTTAATCTTGAATAATCTATTGAAAAAATACAATCCTCACCAAAAAAGGAAGTAGTGTAATGAAAAAAGAGTCAACATGATGAATTTAGCCTTGAGAATTTCAATCTAATTTACACCATTGGAGCTTGTTGATTGGACACTATGGAACCCCCTGTTCAAAGAGAAAATAATTAGTGAACATGCATGTAGCAAGGACCATGGAAAATGACTATGTTTGCAAGGTTAGTTTCTGTAAAGTGGGAGAGGAAAAACCCTTTGGCTAAAATTTTAATGACATCTCGTTTAATCCCATGGAGAACCCATGTAATACTTATCCAATTATGAACCATGCTTTCAGATAGAACACAACCAACAAAATAATTAATAAGCACAAATTACTCAAACCATTTACAAGAATTATCAAGTATAGTCATTAGAAGAACATTGATAGATCACTAGAAAACATAACTTTGAACAAACTTAGAAGTTTTCTTACCCACATTACTACTTGCTCCAAGTTTGGCATTAACAACTGAAACAAAATCATTAAACATGATTAAAAAAATGGCCCAAGAAAAAGGGAAAATAAAAAAACCCACCTTATAGCTGAAATAATAAATATAGTTTACTTATCGATAGGCAGTTTGGAAAAACTAGAAAACACATACATACAAACCAAAACCATCCTCAATTACTCCATAACTCTCCAAAACTCCAATATCGTTCCAATCAAGTGAAAATGTTGATAACTATGTAGTAAAGACTAGTCATTGATGTCTTTCCGTAGCATTACTTCTCATTTATTAAATCAAACTAAGAGTGTACCATTAAAGGTGTCCTCTGCACATTTTAAATCAGAGAAGCTTATCTTCTTTGAGGGCCACTCAATTTTTATGTTCTCACTCTCTAATTCATAGCACACTGCACTTACAACAATTCCTGTTGGGCCCAATCAAATAGTAACTATGACATTCAGATCCATGTCACACTAGAAGTTGAAAAGTTATTAATAAACTAGAACCTCAAGTTTATAGAATCCATAAAGAGGCTCAATAAATTTTTGAGTTTGAATGTATATGTAGGCATTTTTGAGAATAGTAGGGGTGCAAATAAGACAGAAGTAGTGCTTTGACAGTATGGAAAGATGCAGAAAATAATACAAAGAATGCACTCCGACAACAGAACTAAACAGACAGTAAATTAACTTGCATATATTCCTTTTACTTCACAAAAGACAAACACATAGAGTATATTCTTTGTTCTTCAACATAAAATAAAACTAAAGCTATTTGGACAGATGCCCAATACATGCGGTGCTACTCTCACACCTATTCTGAACTACTGCTGTCAGTGCGCGGCGTCTGCTAAACTTCTGTGCAGTGTTGTTGTAACATTCCTTGTTCTGTGCTGAACATGCTTCTTGCTGTTGCTGCAGGCTTCACTTCAAAAAACATTCTTCTTCTAACTTCAATGAATACAATCCATTTTTGTCTTACTTATTTTTTGGCTCATGAGAATGAGTGCTCAAAACCAATTCAAATTTACCTAATTCATTTAATGCTAGCAAGTAGCTACAGGTTTACATTGGTTGCTTCAAGCTAAAAAATGAGCACACTATTTTGAATTCAAAAGTATCTACCAAATTTAATGCAAGGGAATACGTTGGCTGCAAGTTGGTCTTCATCTGACATGAGGGTGTAGATAGTTCTGCTAACTACAGAATAATAAATATTCTAACACTCCCGCTTAATCTGCAAGTCAGCTATCATTCTGTAGATTCCTTCCAAAGCTGATCTCCGAAGCTATTCACAATGCCAAGTCTATCTCTTAGGCGTTCAAAACTGTCTCTAGGAAATGCCTTGGTGAAGATGTCGATGAGTTGTTGCTCAGATCTACAATACTGTAATTCTATCTCACCTTGTTCTACCAACTCCCTTATGAAGTGATAATGAATCTCAATGTGTTTGCTTCGTCCGTGGAAGACCGGATTCTTCTTCAACGCTATGGAGGACACATTGTCACAATGTATTACTGTGCTGTCATCTTGTTGTTGCTATAAATCTACAAGAATCCTCCTCAACCAAATAGCCTGACAAGCTGCTACATTTGCTACTATGTACTCTGCTTCTGCTGTGCTGAGAGAGACAATCGGCTGCTTTTTTGATGCCCATGAGATTGCACCCAATCCCATGTTGAAGACATATCCCGATGTGCTCTTCCTATCATCCACATTTCCTACCCAATCACTATCTGTGAAACCATCCAACTTGAACTCATTAGATGCTGCATACAAAATACCATAACTGGTTGTTCCATTGACATACCTCAAAATCCTTTTTCCTACTTGCCAATGTGTATCCTTAAGTTCCTCCATGAACCTAGATATCAAACTTACAACATACATCAAATCAGGCCTAGTTGATGTCAAATACATCAAACTTCCAACCATACTCTTGTAGAGGGTTGGGTTCACATCCTTACTGCTGTCAATCTTGCGTAGTTTCAGACCTGTTGCTGTTGGTGTGGGGGCAAGTTTGCTGTTATGCATTTTGAACCTCCTTAAAATCTATTTGGCATAATTAGATTGAGAAATAGAAATGCCATGCATTGTTTGTTGAACTTCTATCCCAAGAAAATACTTCAACAAACCTAGAACCGTCATCTCAAATTCATTTTTCATCACTTCTTTAAAATCAACAATTTTGCTGTCAATGTTATCAGTAAAAATCAGATCATCTACATACAAAATAGCAATTAAAATATCACCTTGAACTGCTTTGATGTAGAGTGTGGGTTTGCTGTTGCTCTTGCTGAACCCATTGCTCAACAAATAGGCATCTATTCTGCTGTACCATGCTTGAGGTACTTGTTTCAGCCCATAAAGAACTTTCTAGAGCCTATACACTTTGTCTTCTTGACCTGGGACTTCATATCAAGGTGGCTGCTCCACATATACCTCCTCCTTCAGCACTCCATTTAAGAAGGCTGACTTTACATCCATCTAATACACTTTCCACTGATGTTGTGTTGCAACTGCTATGACTATGCACACTATTTCCAGCCTTGCAACTGGTGCATATTTCTCATCATAATCTATACCGGGCTACTGTTTGTACCCTTTCACAACAAGTCTTGCCTTGTGTCTTTCAATCTTGCCTTCGGCTATACACTTGGTCTTGTAGACCCACTTCACTCCAATCACTTGTTTACCCTTGGGTAAATTTGTCAAGTCCCATGTTTGATTCCTCTTTATAGCATCCATCTCTTCATCCATGGCCTTACACCACTTCTCTGCTTTCACCGCTTCCTCAAAGTACGTTGGATCACTATAGGAGAATAAAGCGAAATCCAAATTTTCATGAAAATTAGCATACCTTATGCTGTCATAAATCTCCCTTACACTTTTTATTTTTCTTGCCATCAATGATGCAAGTGTAGGGTTTGAGTTGGCTTCTGAGCTGCTGCTACTCTGATTCCTAGAGCTACTATACTACTGACTGTCGGAGCTACTGCTCTGCTGAATTCTGGAGCTGATAGACTGTTGTCTTTGTCCAGAACTGTTGTTCTGCTGAACACTGCCAGAACTGTTACTGCTCTGCTGCGCATCACCGGAGCTACTGCTCTCTTGAGCTCCCCCTATGTTGCTATCATCTAGAGCTTCTTCATCATTTAAAGGTATTGTAACTGAAATACCCGTGGTGTCATCCACCGATCCATCCTATGCTTCATTCTCAATAAAAATAACTTCACTACTTATCACAACCTTCTTGGTGATGGGATTGTACAATTTGTAGGCTTTTGATTCCTCACTATAGCCTATGAAGATGCATTTCTCTCCTTTGTCATCAAATTTCTATCTATTCTCTTTCGGCATGAATGCATATGCCACACACCCAAAAATTCTTAGGTGTTCAGCACTCCATTTGCTATTAGTCCACACCTCTTGTGGAATCCTATCATGGACAACCTTTGTGGGGCACCTATTCAGTATATAGATTGTTGTTGCTATAGATTCTCCACAAAATATGTGTGACAGCCCTTTGTCTTTCAATATACTTGCCGCCATTTCTTGAATGGTCCTATTTTTCCTCTCAGCCACTCCATTTTGCTGTGGTGTATACATAATTGTGAATTATTTGTGAATGCCCTCATTCCTACAAAAATTCAAAAATTCATTGGAGATGTACTCTCCCCCTCTATCTGTCCTAAGGGCTTTGATATAGTGACCACTCTCCTTCTCAACTGCTGCCTTAAACCATTTAAACTTCTCAAAGGCTTCCAATTTGTTTTTCAAGAAATAGACCCATATTTTTCTGCTATAGTCATCTATGAAAGTCATGAAATATGTGTTTCCTCCTAATGTGTGGGTTTTCATGGGTCCGCACAAATCTGAGTGCACTAACTCAAGAGGTGCTCTTGGTCTCCTAGAATACCCGAATTGAAATGGCTGCCTATGTTGTTTTCCTAATATGCAAGCCTCACATTTGCCATCGGGTTCTACAATAGATGGTAAACCCCTAACCATGCCTTTCCTAGATAATAAACTCAAACTTGAAAAGCTTAAGTGCCCATACCTTAAGTGCCATAGTTTGGATGGGTCTTTGATGACTGTCTTGAATGCAGACTGTTGTTCGACTACCGACTATTGAGCGACTATTGTTAGTGTTGGTGAATAATGTTGTTGCTATCGGTCTGCTGTTCCTGTCGCAGACATTATGTGCATCCTGAGAGGAAACATTTTGTTTCTCGTCATCTGCATTGCAACCATCACTTTCTTGCTGCCTCCTCTGTCAAATATCTTGCATTCTCCATTCTCCATCAAGATTTTGTAGCCATTTTGGACCATTTGTCAAATGCTCAATAAATTATGCTTCATGCCAAGAGCATAATAAACATCTTGGATTTGTTGTCTTTCACCGTTCTTTGTTTGGATGTTGACTACACCTTTTCCAATGACGGGGACTTTCTCATCATTTCCCATCTTGATTTCAGTCTTCATACTGCTATCAATTGAGGTAAAGAAATTCTTGTTACCACTCATGTGGTTGCTGCATCCGCTATCCAAGTACCATACTTCATCATTGCTACATTCAACAAGGTTGCATATAATGAAAACATTTGACTGCTTGTCATTTTCAACTTTGTTCTCATTAGCTACATTAGCATTTTGGCCTCCATGGTCACGCTGCTTCTTCCTGCATTCACTAGCATAATGGCCATATTTGTGACAGTAATAACACTGCACATTACTTTTGTCATTCCTCTGGTTCAAACTGTTGTTCTTCCGCTAGTACTGGTTTGCTGACTGTGAGCTGCTTGGCTCCTCTGTGCTGTCAGAAACTCCTCTTCCAAAATTACTTCTGCCTCTACCTCTTTGACCTCTACTTCTATTGTTCCTTCCTCTTCCCTGACCTCTTCCATTGGTTTGAGCTTTGAATGCTTGCTCTAGGGAAGGAGAAGATCTGTTCAACCACTACTCATGGGTTTGTAGTGAACCCATCAACTCATCTAAAGTCATTTGACACAAATCATTTGCCTCTTCAATTGCAACGGCTACACAGTCAAACTTAGTGGGTAGGCTTCTTAGGATTTTTTCAACAATCCTTTGCTTTTCCATTGTTTCTCCATTGATTCACAGCTGATTTAACAGGGCTGAAATCTTAGTGTAATAATATGAAATGGACTCATTATCTTTCATTAATAGAGTCTCAAAATTTCTTCTTGAGAGCTGCAACTTAGCTGAGCTCACTTTTTTAGTCCCTTTATAATTATTTTGCAATATATCCCAAGCTTGCTTTGCATATTCTGATGCTACAATACATGTGAAAATAACCTCACTCAAGGCTGCCTCAATCAAACTGAGGGATTTTGCATCCTTCATTCGAGTCTCCTTCAATTGATTCTTTTGTGCATTTGAAAGGGCTGCAAATGCATTAGGGTCTATGATATCATTGAACCCATTTGTGACCAACTCCCATAGGTCATTTGTAACTAAGATGGTTTTCATCTTCTTAGCCCATATATCATAATTTTGTCCATCAAAATTCGGTGGCTGCTGCCAACCTTTGCTATCACCTCCTGCCATATTTCTCAAAGGTTTGAGAAAATAAAATAATGCCTAGAAAACCTAGGGCTTTACCCAATACACCCACAAATAACAAACTAACTGACTAGTTGATTGACTGCCCAGAAAAACAAGGCTTTGATACCAATTGTTGGGAATGGCAGGGGTGCAAATAAGATAGAAACAATGCTTTGACAGTATGGAAAGATGCAAAAAATAATACAGAGAACACACTCTGACAACAGAACTAAATAGATAGTAAATTAACTTGCATATATTCCTTTTACTTCACAAAATACAAACACACAGAGTATATTCTCTGTTCTTCATCATAAAATAAAACTAAAGCTATTTGGACAGATGTCCAATACATGTGGTGCTACTCTCACACCTATTCTGAACTGTTGCTGTCAGTGCATGACATCTGCTAAACTTATGTGCAGTGTTGTTGTAACATTCCTTGTTCTGTGGTGAACATGCTTCTTGCTGCTGCTGTAGGCTTCACTTCAAAAAACATTCTTCTTCTAACTGCTTCTTCTAACTTCAACGAATACAATCCATTTTTGTCTTGTTTTTTGGCTCATGAGAATGAGCGCTCAAAACCAATTCAAATTGACCTAATTCATTTAATGATGGCAGACAGCTGTAGGTTTATGTTGGTTGCTTCAAGCTAAAAAATGAGCACACTATTTTGAATTCAAAAGTATCTGCCAAATTTAATGCAAGGGAATACGTTGGCTGCAAGTTGGCCTTCATTTGACATGGGGGTGTAGATAGTTCTGCTGACTGCAGAATAATAAATATTCTAATAGGCATATCTATAGATAGCAGCTGTTAGTTTTTAAAATTTAAAAACTCAAAGTCTGTTGTGGGTTTCCATGGACTGTTTGAATGCAACTCTTTATGCTCAAAATTAGTTTTGTTCATAACCATTTCATACACCAGAAAGTTCCTTGCTTTAATACTCGTGCTTACTAAAGATTTTATTATGAGCTAAGTGTTCAATTTAAATGATAATAATAATTTACAGAATAAAAATCAAGGCAAATGCCATGTTGGTATCACTTGCAAAAATAAAGAACTAATCCAAGTACCTCATTCCTTATGATAAAAAAAAATAAGGGACACTATTTCCTACATTTTAGTGGTAAATTACTCACCGTGATCAAATGAATTGCCTGTGGCCTAGCACAAGGAATAAAGGTAGCAAGGTTGGTTGGTTGAAACTATATCACACACTATAATTGGAACCAACTAGAGAACAATATGAATGAAACCGGCTTTGAAAAACAGATGTAGGATGTGAAGATACAAGACAAGTAACATATGTTTATCCAACTGAAAGTACCCGTGGGAAGTTAAAATTCCTTGCAGCTGCAAGCTGTATGCCTTTAGACCAAGTTTCATGGTATGGAGTGCCAAGCAAACCACAGATTTTGTAGATTTGATCCAGCTCGCTGCAAATCATTTCACCACAAGGGTTAAATATTTTATTGAGCGAAATCCATTGAGTATTCAAATTTGCACACTAAAAGACCAATAAAATGGGGATAATACAAATCTATGTAGAAGTAGAATTTTTTTTGGATATCCACCTTTCTCCTGGAAAGAGTGGCTTCAACGTGAAAAGTTCTACCAGTATTGCCCCAATTACCCACATGTCTACGGAAGCATAATAAGAGCCTCAATTTCGTAAACACAAATGAAATGAAATTCAAGGCATATCCTTAGCAAGATGAAAATAATAGCATATGCGATTCCAATATCCTTAAGTTAGCAAGCAAGCAATCCTCAAACAAGTGAAAAATGTTGGTTTAATAATTTTTGTATTCGCATTTGATTAATTACAATCAGCCTAAGGTGGCTCACAAATCCCAAAAATTAGATTGCATTTTCATTAGAAAGATAGCAAAAGATCTTTCTTACAAAATATACTATACTACAAACTGAATTTGTATGTGTGCAACCTTCTATTTAGTGTTGTGTATTTCAAACAACTTGATTAATTCCATGACTTTAGAGTAACAAAGAACTAAAAATAGTGCTAAAAAACTAATAAAAAATGAATTGGGTTCTTGCATGTTCCAATTGCAGTAGTGTTTGTTGGAGATTGCAGTAAGACTTTTGGGGCTTGATACCTACAACAAAAAAAGACATGAATTGTTTGTGAGATCTTACTTCTAGACAAGATGCATTTGATAATTAATTGAAATTATGTTTAATTGAAAATAAAAATATAACATAGATTTACCATCTGGTAGAAACATAATCTGTGTAAGGTGGATGGGAAAGAACTTCCCTTGCCAACCCAAAATCTACATTTTTTATGTCATTTGTTATAGACAAGTTCTCTAATAAGAAAATATAAGTTGTTAGGCATTTTTACATATTTTTCTGACAAAGAAAAAGCAACAGACCACACTTTCTGACCTACAAAAAATTTCATTTTAACTATTCTTAAAGAACTTGCCTCAAAGAAATGTATCTTTGATCACATTGAAGCAGCTCTAGCTTGCTTGCTGCAATGGTACAATCCATAGTTTTAATTAGTCTAAATCACATACAACACATATATTACAAAAATCTATGTAAAAAATATATGCAACCTTGAAATCTTTTGAAACATTGTCATAAAAAGTGTTTTCTGGCATAATACTATCAAAATGCAAGATAGTAGTAGATGATGCCACAACCCCAATGGCTAGATGTGGATATTTCAAATGAAACCAAGCTGCTAACACTGCAAAAGGTAAAAACAAAATGCTATCACGAAATGTAGATTCTAATAGTAAGAAAATGACTTGATACAAAAAATTATTTCAATATAACCACTATTAGGCTCAGATAAAATCACTTCCACCATAGGAACCGCAAAATACTACAACAAGCGAGGGCTCAGCTAATAGATTTTTCTTTAATTCTATGATAAAAGTAGCATAATCAGCTAAAGCTTGCTGAGAGTTGAGATATCCCAAAGTCTCAGTGCTCTTGTAAGACTTATTCTTGTTTCCAAATGGCATTGAATTTTCATAAAACTGATGCTGGAGAAAAAAAACCATAATCCAGTTAAACAAATATTACTTTCCACAAATCATTGCTTAACCTTAACAGCTCTAAAACAAATCAAGCTGATATGACTATTTATTACTCATAACATAGATTAAACCGGTCTTTGAAAAAAAAAACTTGAAGCCATTTATCCTCCTTAATCTATGTTTGAATTTTATGAAAAAAAGGGCATCCAAGGAAAGCATCAAAGTTAATCCCAATAGCTAATTGCAAGAGATAATCTCATACCTCTAAATGGTAAAAGCCCCACAGTCTCACCTCTATCTGCCAAGCAAGCTTTCCATGCCCATTTGAAAGCTGATTAAAGGGATGTTGTGGTATGAATGAATGCGAAATGTAGAAACATAGACAATTCACATGAATATGACTTCAAATAATATAAATTGAGATGTCAAAGATATATTCGAGTATAGAAAATGTAGAACATGATAATGTTTTGAAAAACTAACCATGGGAGAAGAAAACATGTTAACTTTTCAAAATTATTCCAACCTATTTTTGAATGCTTAAAGAGATTGCATTCATTAATGGTTGTATAACATTAAAAATATAGGTAAAGATCATGATTTTGCTTAGTGTAAGGAATATATTGATATATTCTTCTCACATACTATGCCTATCATTTACAAAATCTATACTTAATCTTGTTTTTTTGATGAATTGCAATTTTTGTATTACTCAGTTCTTTTCTAGACTTTTATAGACCAAATTTGATAGTTGTGTAATTTAAAAATCTAATTTCCTAAGCTTGTCTATTTTCTATTTTTTCTGAATTGATTTTCTTGGGATTCTAGCCAATTGATTGTTATTCACAATTTAAGCAACATTGTTTCATAACTTACGCCAGTTAACCATAAAGCATGCATAACAAAAAATAGCTTGAAATAATAGAAATAAGGCTTCAAAAATATATTTAAGGATAGTAAAATGTTGGAATTTCACCCAACTCTCGCACGTCAACCTGGCTCTTACCATGCAACCACGCCATCATCAAATTTTTATCGCGATACCTCGGTTTCCATTACCATACCACCACCAAGCCTTTCACTGCTCGCGGTTCTACAGTGTTCACCGTGACACCATGGCCCTTCATCTAGCTCTCCACGGTGGCATGGTTTACCGCCACACCATGGCCCCTTGTTTCCTCCTCCATGGTCTCTCGGTTCCCTCTCTTTGCTCACCGCTGCACCGCAACTATCCGTTTGGCCGACCATGGTAGCATGACCAAACTGCAGCCTCATGGCCTTTCCTCTCAGCTCTTCATTTCGGCGGCTTCACCACCACCCCACGGTCTCCTTCATGACCTCCCACGATTGAGCGGTACCCCCACGGCACCGCTGGGCCTTTCTCACTCCTATGCGACTGTGCGATTTGGTTTCATTTTGGCAGCGTTTGTTGTGGTGTCCGAGCTAGCTTCATTTACATCATAAGGATGGTTATTTATATCGATTGGACATGTTTTAATATGATTCAGACATGTTTTTGATGGAATAATTTAATTGCCTTAAATATTGTAATTAATCGGTCTTGCCGTGACTTTTGATATATATTTTTTGATGTGGTTGTAAATTTTTGTATGAATGGAAAAATTTGCTCAGAAGAAGCAGAGTAAAAATTAGTTGTTGTTTTGTGTGAAAAAATCATGAATATAATATAATTATTTTCCGTGTAAAATTTGTCTCTGCCTCTACTCCTTCACGTGGTATCAGAGCAGGTTCTCCATAACCAGGAGTGTTTTAGAGTGTCTGTGAAATGGCTGCAAGCACAAGCATGTCTAATCCCCAAATCCCACAGTTAAATGGGAAAAATTATGATTACTGTGCTATCACAATGAGAGCTTTATTTTGTTCACAAGACTTATGGAAGTTTGTTGAAAATGGTTTTCCAAAGCTGGCAGATGCAACAACATTCAATGACTTGACACAAGCAGAGAAAGACTTACTGAAAGATAACAAAAAGAAGGACTCAAAGGATCTCTTTTTTATTCTACAAGGAGTACATGAAAGTATCTTTCCAAAAATTTCAGCTTCAACCAAGTCTAAACAAGCATGGTACATTCTACAAATTACTTATCAAGGAATGGAGAAAGTTAAGACAACTAAGTTACAAATACTGAGAAGAGAGTTTGAGACTCTATTTATGAAGGAGAATGAGTCTGAAGATTAGTATTTTACCTAGATAATGGGACTAGTGAACCAGATAAGAACACATGGTGAGACATTAGAAGATGGTAAAGTGGTAGAGAATATTTTGAGGTGTTTACCCAAAAAATTTGAATCAATTGTTGTGACTATAGAGGAGAAGAAGGACCTCACTCAGTATTCAGTTGATGAGCTTTATGCTTCACTCATTTCTCATGAGCATAGGCTAAGCAGAATAGAAAATATATCATTGGAGCATGCATTCAAGACACAAGCTTCAATTAACCAAGGAAGAGGTAGAGGAAGAAAAAATTTCAGAGCAAGAGGAAGAAATTTTAACAGAGGCGGAAGAAATAGCCCATCAAGTTCAAGTGGAAGAGGCAGCAACCAAAACCCATCTCAAAATTATCCTCAATGTCAAAGGTATGAAAAATCTCAAGTCCAATGTCACAACTGTAAAATGTTTGGACATTATATGAATGAGTGTAGGAAAAAACAGTATGATTTTGGTAGACAGAATGGAAATTTTACCAAAGAGAGTCAAGAACAAAGACCAAATAAGAGTACAATGTTTTTGTCCTGTAATGTAGCACAAGCTAGTGAAAAAGATGTTTGGTTTTTAGACTCAGGTTATAGTAATCACATGATAGGAAACTTAGAGTTATTCACAAGTTTAGATGAAAATATTAAGTTTGATGTTACCCTAGGTAATGGCAACAAAGTGTCAATGAAAGGAAAGGGAAATGTTAATATTCTAACCAAGCAGGGGGAGCAAAAGCATATTTCAGATGTTATTTCACGCTAGGTCTGAAACACAATTTGATGAGTGTAGGATAGTTAGTTCAAAAGAGTTATAGAGTAACCTTCAAAAATGGACTGTGCACAATTTTAGGCAAATACCCAAGTAGTAACAATTGGTATTCAGACTATCTTTCAAGCAGAAGTAAAGGATGAAAATTGGATGTGGCATTTAAGATTTGGTCATTTGAATTTTGGTGGTCTGAATTTGCTTCATAGGAAGTGTATGGTCAAGGGAATACCTTTAATTGAAAAACTTGTGAGAGTTTGTGAAGGGTGCATACTAGGAAACCAACATAAAGAGTCTTTCCCAGTAGGGAAGTCAACAAGAGCAAAAGCCCCATTAGAAATTGTTCACTCAAATCTTTGTGGTTCAATGCAAGCACCTTCAATAGGTGGAAGTTTTTATTTTTTGACTTTTATAGATAATTATTCAAGAAAGACATGGGTTTATTTCTTAAAGCAGAAAAGTGAAGTGTTTGATTTCTTCGATTAGATTAAATCTCTTGTTGAAAAACGTAGTGGTCATTTTATTAAAGTGTTGAGAACAGATAGAGGAGGAGAATATATTTCAAGAGAGTTTTTAAATTTCTATAGAGATCATGGTATTCACAAGCAGTTCACTACCAGATATACACCTCAACAAAACGAGGTAGTTGAAAGAAAGAATAAAATGATAATGGAAATGGCTAGGAGTATGCTGAGAGCTAAGCATTTGACAAATGAGTTTTGGGCTGAAGTTGTATCATGTGCAATATACATAATGAAAAGATGCCGAACAAAAAGTGTCATGAATATCATTCTTGAAGAAGCATGGACTAGCAAAAAGCACAATGTATCTCATATGAGAGTTTTTGGATGTGTTTCATACACACATGTACCTGATGAACTGAGAAGGAAGTTAGACAATAAAGGAGAGAAATGCATATTTGTTGGTTATAGTGATGAATCCAAAGCGTATAAGCTTTATAATCCAACAACTAAGAAGGTTATAATCAGCAGAGATGTACAATTTTTTGAAGATGAAGCATGGGATGGAAGTAAAGAAAGCACAGTTAATGTATCTGTTAGTATCCTACAAGAAGAAACTGAAATTTTTGTTCCAACAAATGTTCCTACTATTGTGGACTCTTCCATACCAATTCAAGCTCAATCAAGTGGTCAACTAGTAACACCATCAAGCAATGTGAGAGCAACAACAAGAGGACTGCAAACACCATCTACAACAAGAACTACTAGCGCAGGACCTTCAAGTCCACATTCTGTAGATTCAAGTGATTTATCAAACCCAACACTAGCAAGCATGAGGAGACATAAAATTAGAAACATAAGTGATATCTATAATTAGAATGAAGGTGAAAATAATTAACAACAATTTACACTTTTTGCATTTTATTCTCAAGCTGAAGATCCAATACATTTTGAAGATGCAATTAAAGAGGATAAGTGGATAAAAGCAATGAATGAAGAGATTGATTCAATTGAAAACAATCAGACATGGGAGTTGCAGAGTCTTCCAAAAGACAAAGATGTTATAGGAGTCAAATGGATTTACAAGACAAAATTGAATGCAAACGGTGAAGTGCAGAAGCACAAAGCAAGATTGGTTGTAAAAGGTTATGCACAAAATCCTGGAATTGAGTATACAAAGACTTTTACACCTGTAGCTCGACTTGATACATTCAGAATGATACTGGCCATAGCAGCACAAAACAAATGGTTAGTTCACCAAATGGATGTGAAATCAACATTTCTAAATGGCTATCTTGAAGAGGAAGTATATGTTGAACAACCACCTGGAGATGAATTATTGGGAAAAGAATACAAAGTCTACAAGCTAAAGAAAGTGATGTATGGACTTAAACAAGCCCCAAGAGCATAGTATAGTAGAATAGATAGTTATTTTACTCAGAATGAATTTATCAGATGCAACAATGAACCAACATTGTACACCAAAATGAATGAAGATGGTAAAATTTTGATTATATGTATGTATGTAGATGATTTAATCTTTACTGGAGATCTTTCAATTGATTTGTTTAAAGGAGCAATGATGAATGAGTTTGAAATGAAAAACTTGGGACTAATGAAATATTTTTTAGGAATAGAAGTTAGACAAGATGAAAAAGGCATTTTTATTTCCCATGCTAAGTATGCTAATGATGTTCTGAAAAGATTTCAAATGTTAAATTGTAAATCTGCACCCACTCCTATGGTGATTGGTATGAAGTTGAGCAAGGAAGATAAAGGTTCACAAATTAATTCAACCTTGTATTAACAACTTATTGGGAGTTTAATGAATTTGACAGCCACAAGGCCAAACATGATGTTTTCAGTTAGTTTAATATCCAGACTCATGGAAACACCAAAGGATACACACTGGAAGGATGGAAAATGAATTTTGAGATATATCAGTGGGACAAAAAATTATGGCATTCAGTATACTAGATCAAATGAATTTAAGTTGACTAGTTATATAGATAGTGATTGTGTTGGGAGCATCGATGACAGGAAAAGCATGCCAGGTTATACATTTCACTTTGGGACTGGAGTCGTTTCATGGGCTTCAAAAAAGAAATCGATTGTTGCTTTGTCATCAGCTGAAGCTGAATATGTTGCAGCTACAAGTGCATCATGCCAGGCAGTCTGGATGAGGAGAGTTTTGAAAGAAATTCAGCATGAGTAGTCAGAATCAACAAAAATTTACTGTGATAATAATTCAGCTATTGCACTATCAAAAAATCCATTTTTTCATAAGAGGAGCAAGCACATAGATACCCATTATCACTTCATCCAGGAGATGATCAACAATAGAGAGATCACTTTGGAATTTTGCAAGACAAAGGAGCAGCAAGTGGACATCTTCACAAAGGCACTGGCAAAAGAATCATTTATTTTTCAAAGGGAGTGACTGGGCGTTCAAGGGGGAGTGTTGGAATTTCACCCAACTCTCATGTGTCAACCTGGCTCTTATCGCACAACCGCGCCATCATCGACTTCTTCTCGCGGTACCTCTATTTCCACCTCCATACCACCACCAAGCCTTTCACTGCTCGCGGTTCTACAATGCTCACTACAACATCGCGACCCTTCATCTAGCTCTCTGTGGTGGCACAGTTTACCGCCACACCGTGGCCCCTTGTTTTCTCCTCCACGATCTCTCGGTTCCCTCTCTCTGCTCACTGTCACACCACGACTATCCATTTGGCCGACTGCGGTAGCATGGCCAAACTGCGGCCCCACAACCTTTCCTCTCAGCTCTTCAGTTCGGCGGCTTCACCGCCACCCCGCGGTCTCCTTCATGACCTCCCATGGCACAGGAGTACCCCGCGGCACCGCTGGGCCTTTCTCTCTCCTCCGCAACTATGTGATTTGGTTTCATTTTGGTGGCATTCGTTGTGGTATCCGAGCTGGCTTCATTTAAATCAAAAGGACAATTATTTATATCGATTGGACATATTTTAATATGGTTCAGACATTTTTTTGATGGCATAATTTATTTTCCTTTAATATTGTAATTAATTGGTCTTGTCGTGACTTTTGATATATATTTTTTGATGTGGTTGTAAACTTTTGTATGAATGGAAAAATTTTCTCAGAAGAAGCAAAGTAAAAATTAGCTATTGTTCTATGTGAAAAATTCATGAATATAATATAATTATTTTATGTGTAAAATTTGTCTCTACCTTTACTCCTTCATAAAATGCAGAACATGATAATGTTGTGATAATGATTATTCCAACCTGGGTTACATCCATTAATGTTAAATACCATAATTATGTATGTTCACATTTAAAACACAGGTAAAATTTGTTTCTATGGAAGACCATAGACAAAGAACTCCGGATGTGTCCTAAATGATAAACCATAGAATCAAACAAATTTCAAAAAGTGACTTGAAAATCGTCTGAACTTCAAAATGTACAAGTGACAGGAAAGAATAAAGAAAACATCCAGAAACAAATAGTAGAAGACAAGAAACTTCAAGGGACTCGACTAATGGGGACTTTTAAAATCAAGTGATTGTCTATATGGGAAAGAGTAGAAGAATGTGCTTTAAGAAGTCTTAAAATCAAGGGGAATATTGATCAGAAGGCAATTTCAAAAATCTTAGCATTGTACATCAACTTAAATATGAAAATCATGACTCCTCTAAGTCATCTTAATATCTATGTTTGTATTTAACACAATCCACACAACTACAATTTCTACTTGGGTGCTATATCTTAACACAATAAAATATATGCAATCATGATTGTTAAGTGTGAATTTAGGCTGAATTAAAATTTAATTGAGTAGCCCCAGGTGTAATAAATAAAGCCAATCAGAGGAGTTTCCAATTTTGAAGCTCCCCATATTAGTAGTTTTATTTTGAGCACCATGATGGCCTTGACAGGACCCTGAGGCTACACTGACATTTCAAGACCCTTTCATGGTTTCTTTTTGTTCCGAAATTTGATCTCCTTCTTTCAGGCCTACTCTTTTGCACTCCTTGGTCTTAGTAGCATAGTTGATGTTTTGACTGATCACAGCTCCCTCCTTGAATTTTTATGTGTTTTATTAATGACAAAAATAAAATTGGAAACAACAAAATTTGAAATTTTCTACAGCAAGAGATGTGACTGGTCAAATGAAGAAATTTGTAAGCTTCTTGGTATAAAACAACTGAGAAGTTGTATAGTTTATACATGTAGATGGCTAGAAAAAATCAACAAAGTAAGAGTGCATTGACAAGTAACACAAACACTACCAATCCCAATAAAAAAAGATGCACCACATAAATCATGAAAACAGTTTGAGAGAAGTCCAAACCAAGAAGATATAGAGTACAAGCTAATCATAAGAGAAAAGGAAGAAAACAAAATTTTTAAGTGCAAATTCCATTAAACAAGATACATTGAATCAAATGTTTTTATTGAGTAGAAAGTTACGGAAAATGCAAGTGAAACAAGATTCATTGAATCACAGTGAATTACAAGAGATAATATCATACCTCTAAATGGTAAAAACCCCACAGTCTCACCTCTATCTACCAGCAACCTTTCCATGCCCATTTGAGAGCCGATTAAAGGGATGTCGTGCTATGAATGAATGTGAAATATGAAAACATACATAATGCATGCAAATCACTAAGAAAAAACAAAACAAATTAACCTCTACACATGCCCAAAAAGCTGTATAATAAGGTGTCAAACATGCTACTAAACAAGGCAGCATCAGACGTGTGTGGATACCCTTAGCTCAAACTTTAGATTTGATTTAATTTTTCCCCTCCTCTTGCTTCTGATTGGCGACAAGATTATTTCTTTTTAATTTGTAAATGGAACAAAGCCAAAAACCCCAACGAATCAAGAAATTTACTAGAATAACTAAAATGACATTTTAATAGTGAAATTCACTCGCACCATAGGTTAAAGAATTTTACCCGATTCCCAGAAATGATTAATGGAAAAACTTGCAAACCTAAAACATTAGTCTCCGCTTCTAGATAGGTCAAGACTAATAATAGGTCAATGTAAGGTTTGTTCATTCCAGAGAGGTTAAATTTGTTGAGAAATGTGTCTCAACTTCCAGCTTGAAGTCCTCATTTTCATGCCTTGGCGAAATTCTATGTTTTCTGCCCTTTAATTGTCTTGTTAACATTGTTCTGTTGGAGGTAGAACCGGGATGGAGCTTTGTTCTGGGTTTAGTTCTCGTTCCTGTTCTAGCTTTGCTTCCTTCTTTTGGTTCTCTTTGCTTCATTTTCCTTTATTCTGGTGGAGACGGAACCGGGTTGGAACTCAGCTTTGAACTTTCAATAAACTCCTATTTTTTGTTCCGGCTCTGGCCTTGACTTCTGTCTCTGCTTTCTTGGCTGGTTCCATGCTCCTATTCTGGCTCTGGCTCTAGCTCTGGTCTCTGCGGTGGCCTTGGTGGTTACCACCTTACCATGGGTGGTGGGTCCACTCACCGTGGTAGCACAGTGAGACTGCCTACAGTTGGGTTTGGCAGTTATCGCCATACCGTAGACAATCAAGTGACTAACCATGGTGGCCATAGTAATACTGCTAGTGGCTTGGCTAGCGGTTACCACCATACCGTGAACAGTCAAATGACTAATTGCAGTGGCTGTGGTAAGACCACCAGCAGTCATCCAAAATAGCTACCGCCATACCACGATGAGTCTTGGAGCCAGCTGCAGTAGCGCGATAAGAAGGATTGTCAAGGCTTGGTGAAGTTGGGGTGAGCTCGATCGAGCTCATCGCCATACCGCAAGTCGAACTCGGTAGGGCTGTGATAGCGCGGTAAGAGCTCGGTGAGATCAGAGATTGGGTTGACCGATTTGGACTCGGTGACAGAAGCGGTAAACATATAAATTGCAGACACATGGCTCAGTGTCAGAGCGATAATTGGTTGGAAACCGAAATAGTTATTGCAGCAAGTGCAAGTCGACTCAGGGTGGAAAACAGAACCGGATTTGAGTAATGGCATAAATGCCTAGGTGGCTCGATGTAGAGAGATCGGTATGGGCAGATCGGTTACGTGATTGGGTGTCTATTTTTTATGAACCTAATGGTCGGTGATTGGTTGGCAAAATTGAATGCAATGTATGACTTAAGTAAGTCGAGTATGTGATTGCAAATAAGAAAGAGTTTTTCAATTCGAAGTGCATGTTGCATGAACATTGTAATAGTGAGATAACTCTGGAAGTGTTGTTGTGAGCTAAACATAAGCAAGACTGTGATTTGTATGTAATATTGTTATTATTGTAATACAAAATATTCTTTGCTTGGTGTGGTGAGTTTTTTTACCTGGAAAGGTTTTCCCACGTTAAATACTTGTGTCATCTGTGAATGCTCAATTGGTGTAATCTCTTTTATGCAGCATGTATTTTATCTCAAGTATTTTAGATGCTATTGAAACTGGTTTATGCTCTTCTCCTCTGTTGTATTATTGTTAAGGGAATGTATTCCACACTTTTGGGTCATTAGTTGATGCCCTTTTTCCCTTCAAGTGGTATTAGAGCTTGGCTAGTTGTGTTATCGTTGTAGGAAAAATTAGTTTTTTGTGTTAATACTATTTCAGTGGGAGTTTTGCATTGTTGAAACTTGTTTATGTTTGAGATGGCGAGTACATCTAGTAGAGTAGAGATTGAAAAGTTTAATGGCAGTAACTTTGAGTTATGGAAACTCAAGATAGAAGACTTGCTTGTGGATAGAGACCTCTGGATTGCAGTGTCTGGAACTAAGCCACAAAGTACGACGCAAGAAGCTTGGGATCTTGTTGATAGAAATGTAAGAGGTTTGATAAGACTGAGTCTAGCTAATTCTGTACTCCTGAACGTCCATGAGGAGCAGTCTGCAGCTTCATTATGGAAAAAGCTTGGTGATATTTATCAAGGAAAGTCTCTGGTAAATAAGTTATTCCTGAGGAAGAAGTTGTACTCCTTGAAGATGGAAGAAGGTGCATCTATTGTAGACCATCTGAACTCATTTAATATGAGTGTTACTCAAATGACATCTGTAGGTGTAAAGATAGAGGAAGAGGATCATTGTATGCTCTTGTTGTGTTCGTTACCTGACAGTTGGGATCATCTTGTGCTGGCCATTGGAAGCACTACCGCTGCTTTCAAGATGGAAGACGTTGTTGCCTCATTGCTATCTGAAGAGATGCAGAAGAAGTCTTCAGAGATGGCCAAAGAGGCTCTTGTTGTTCGAGGTAGACCAAAGGAGAAAGGCAAGAAGAAGGACAAAAAGTTGAAATCCAAATCTGTAGGGAAATCAAAGTCTCCTGGTAAAAATTTCAAGGTGAGATACTGGAACTGTGGGAAACCTGGTCATATCCGAAAGGACTGCAAGGAGAAGAAGAAGAAGAAGAATGCTTCTGAGAATGAATCTTCTCAAAGTGATGTAAACACCTTCATTATAGCAGCCTTGACAACTCAGGCATCAAACGATGTCTAGTTGGTTGACTCAGGTGCATCCTTTCACATGACATCCAATAGAGAATGGTTCTCTAAATACGAGAAGTATGATGGTGGAAAGGTATACTTGGCAGGTGATTCAATGTTGGAGATAGTTGGTAGAGGAAGAGTCAGAATTCAGTTTCCTAACGAGAGAGTCAAAGGTATTGGTGGCATACTTCACATACCAAGTCTTGCTCAAAATCCTTTTTCTGTAAGTAAGTTAAATGATGTTGGTGTAGAAGTTTCTTTCTCAAGTAGGGGATGTAAAATGGCTAGAGGTGCAATGGTGTTGGCTAAGGGTGTTCGTACTAGCACTCTATACAAGCTAGATGCATGACTTGTTCTTTGCAATAGCACCTTTGTAAAGTCAAGCAATGTTGCACCTGTAGAGAAAGATGAAGACACTTCTTTGGCTGCAAATTCTATGGAGGTAAAAATCCCAGCTGAAAAGACTATGCTATGGCATCATAGACTTGGTCACATTGGTGAGAAAGGCCTAAAAAAATTGAAGAATAAAAATCTTGTAGAAGGGCTCGATGATTGTAATCTTGAGTTTGATTTTTGCCAACATTGTATCTATGGAAAAGAACACCGTGTTTCATTTTATTCTAGTCCTCACAAATCTTCTGGTAAACTGGATTATGTTCATTCTAATGTGTTTGCTCCAGTTAATGTTCCTTCGTTATCGAAGTCTAGATATTATGTTTCTTTTATTGATGATTGTTCGAGAAGGGCATTTGTATACTTTATTAAAAGTAAATAAGAATTGGTCAGTCTGTTTAAAAAATTTAAATCTTTGGTAGCGAATCAAACTAGAAGAAAAATCAAATGTTTGAGGACAGACAATGGCGGTGAATTTTGTTCTGCAGATTTTGAAAGGTATGGCACTGATCATGGAATTAAAAGGCATAAGACAACGCCTTACACTCCACAACAAAATGGAGTTGTTGAAAGGTTGAACAAGATGTTGATGGAAAAGGCAAGGAGTATGTTGAGCGGTGCTGGTCTGGAGCAGAAGTTTTGGGCTGAGGTTGTGGCTACAACATGTTATCTAATAAATAGATCTCCTTGCTCTGCTCTTGTTGACAAGACTCCTTTGGAAGCATGGTCTGGTAAGAAGCCCTCTTTGAGGCATGTCCATGTGTTTGGCTGTGAAACATATGTTTATGTGTCAAATGAAAAGAGATCTAAATTGGATAACAAGGTTGTCAAATGTATCCTCATTGGCTATGGAGTTGGTGTGAAGGGATACAAGATTTGAAATCCTGTTACTAAGAAGGTTATATATAGCAGAAGTGTGATATTTTGAGAGCTAAAACCTTCAGTAAGTAATCAATAGCTTGGGATAGATCAGAGTGACAAGAAGAAGGATGCAGTTGAGATTCCCCAAAATCCAAAAACGAAAGAGCTGCATGGTGTACCTGAGATTGAGGAGAGCTCAAGTAGCTCTAGAATTTCTAATGATGAAGAACAACCTCAGCCTGTAAGAAGATCTACACGGGAAAAAAAGAAAACTGAAAGGTATGGTTTCTCTATGTTAGATTCAAATTGTGCCTATGCTTTAATTACCAGCACTGACGAGCCTAGGACTGTAAAGGAAGCAATCAACATGGTTGATTCACATTCTTGGCTGGATGTCATGAATGAAGAGATGGATTCATTGAAGAAGAATGAAACCTAGAATTTGGTACCACTGCCTAAAGGGCAAAAGCCTGTTGGCTGTAAGTGGATATTCAAAAAGAAAACAGGCCTTGATGGAAGTGCTGAGAAGTATAAGGCTAGGTTGGTTGCAAAAGGATTTTCTCAAATTGAGGGAATTGACTATGGAGAGATTTTTTCCTTTATAACAAAGATGACATCCATCAGATTTCTGTTATCATTGGCAGTTGTGTATGATTTTGAAATTGAGTAGATGGATGTGAATACAACGTTCCTCCATGGTGAGCTAGAAGAAGAAATCTACATGTCTCAGCCCGAAAATTTTGTTGAAAGAGGTAAACAAAATCTGGTTTGCAAGTTAAATAAATCTCTCTATGGTTTAAAGCAATCTCTTAGAATGTGGTACCAAAAATTTGACATGTTTGTGTTGTCAATTGGATTTGTGAGATCAAAATCTAATCATCGCATTTATTATAAATCTAAAAATGATCGTGTTCTTGTTATTACTTTGTATGTGGATGATATGTTATTCATTGGAAATAGCAAGACTATGATTTATGATCTTAAATCTCAGTTGTCTGCAAAGTTCAAAATGAAAGATCTTGGTGTAGATAGGTACATTCTTGGAATGGAGATTACCAGGGACAGAACAAGCAGAAAGCTTTGAGTCAGTTAGAGTAAGTATGTAAAAATAGTTCTTGAGAGGTTTAGCATGGATGATTGCAAGTAGCTTGTTGTTCCAATCATGCATGGAACTAAGCTATCTGTTGAAGACTGTCCTAAATCTGCTACTAAGATGGAGTACGACCAGTGTGCCCTGTGCAAGTGTTGTTGGCATTTTGATGTATGCTATGGTCTGTACAAGACCAGACATTGCCCAAGCAGTGGGAGTTCTAAGCTGATTTATGGAAAATCCGGGAAGATCACATTGAGATGTTGTGAAGAGAGTATTTAGGTATTTGAAGGGGACTTTAGATTATGCATTGTGTTACCATGGCAATTTGGTTGCATCAAAGAGGACTCTCAGCATTCATGGGTATGTTGATTCAGATTGGGCAGGGGACATTGATAGCAGGCGATTCACTAGTGGATACACTTTCATGCTTAATAGTGGAGCAATCAGTTGGATGAGTAAACCACAGGTTGTAGTTGCTTTATCCATGACTGAGGCAGAGTACATGGTTGCAACTCATGCCTACAAGGAAGCTGTTTGGTTAAATTATCTATGTTCAGACATTGGATTTAATGCTGGGCAAATTATAATCTACTGTGATAGTCAGAGTGCCATTTGTTTGGCAAAGAATCTAACCTTTCATGCCAGGTTCAAGCACATTGATGTGCAATATCACTTTGTGAGGGATATGGTTGAAGATGGCAAGGTAAATCTGGAAAAGGTCGACACCTTGAAGAATGTTGCAGGTGCTTTAACGAGGCCGGTTTGCACAGACAAGCTCAGATGGTACACAAAATTGATGGGCCTTGGGGCCTATGATAGACAATAAGTTTCGTAGTCATGAGGAAGCTGGAAGTGTTCACCAAGTGGGAGCTTGTTGAGAAATGTACATCTCAACTTCCAGTTTGAAGTCCTTGTTTTCATGCCTTGGCGAAATTCTATGTTTTTTGCCCTTTAATTGTCTTGTTAACTTTGTTCTATCAGAGGCAGAACCGGGATGGAGCTTTGTTCCGGGTTCAGTTCCCATTCCCATTCCGGCTCCGCTTCCTTCTTTTGGTTCTCTTCGCTTCGTTCTCCTTTTTTCTGGCGGAGGCGAAATCGGGTTGGAACCAGGCTCTGAACTTTTGGTAAACTCCTATTTTTTGTTCTGGCTCCGACTTTGGCTCCGGTCTCTGCTTTCTTGGCTGGTTCCATGTTCCCGTTCTAGCTTTGGCTCCAGCTCCAGTCTCTGCGGTGGCCTTGGTGGTTACTACCTTACTGCGGGCAGTGGGTCCACTCACCGCAGTAGCACAATGAGACCGCCTGTAGTTGGGTCTAGCAGTTACCGCCATACCGCGGATAGTCAAGTGACTGACCGCGGTGACCGCGGTAACACCGCTAGCGGCCTAGCTGG
The DNA here is from genome assembly GCA_007115665.2 of Sequoiadendron giganteum. Lineage (NCBI taxonomy): Eukaryota > Viridiplantae > Streptophyta > Pinopsida > Cupressales > Cupressaceae > Sequoiadendron > Sequoiadendron giganteum. Next base: position 621,524,760 of record CM021100.1, read on the forward strand.
CGGTTACCGCCATACCAAGGACATTCAAATGATTGAGCGCGGTGGCCATGGTAAGACCACTAGCGGCCTGGCTGGTGATTATTGCCATACCGCGGACATTCAAATGACTAACCATGGTGGCTACGGTAAAACCGCTAGCGGTCAACCAAGATGACTACCACCATACCGCGATGAGTCTTGGAGCCGGCTGCAGTAGCACGATAAGAAGATTTGTTAGGGCTCGGTGAAGTCGAGGTGAGCTCGGTCGATCTCACTGTCATACCGCGAGTCGAACTCGGTAGGGCTACGACAGCCCAGTAAGAGCTCGGTGAGCTCGGAGTCTGGGTTGACCATTTTGGACTCAGTGACAGAAGTGGTAGACGTATCAATTGCAGACACGTGGCTCAGTGTCAAAGCGATAATTGGTTGGAAACCAAAATAGTTATTGCAGCAGTTGCAAGTCAACAGAGTGGCGAACATAACCTGATTTGAGTAATGGAATTAATGCCTAGGTGGCTCAATGTAGAGATATCGGTATGGGCAGATCGGTTACATGATTGGGTGTCTATTTTTTATGAACCTGATGGTTGATGATTGGTTGGCAGAATTGAATGCAACTTATGACTTAAGTAAGTTGAGCCCATGATTGCAAATAAGAAAGAGTTTTTCAATTCGAACTGTATGTTGCATGAACATTGTAACAGTGAGATAACTCTGGAAGTGTTGTTGTGAGCTGAACATAAGCAAGACTGTGATTTGTATGTAATATTGTTATTACTGTAATACAAAATATTCTTTGCTTGGTGTGGTGAGTTTTTTACCTGGAAATATTTCCCCACGTTAAATACCTGTGTCATCTGTGAATGCTCAATTGGTGTAATCTCTTTTATGCAACATGTATTTTATCTCAAGTATTTTAGATGCTATTTAAATTGGTTTATGCTCTTCTCCTCTGTTGTATTAGTGGTAAGGGAATGTATTCCAAACTTTTGGGTCATTAGTTGATGCCTGTTTTTCCGTTAAAAAGTTTTATCTGAACATCAGTTATTATATCCTCTTTAGGAAATTTTGTAAGTTACAATAATATACTCATATTTGGAAAGGAGAACATCATAATGATCACCATATAGGATTTTCTGGGCTAGATAACCAACGTCTATCCAGTCTAATCTAGCATGTATGGTGCACATGATCATGAAATTACACCTAAGTGTAATGGTTATTACAAAACTTGGTCAATAAAAAATATTATATTTAATAGTCAAATAGTTAATAATAATTTTATATTTCATTTATATTTGTTTTATGGGCTGATGCAAGAAGTTGGGTCCACAAAAAGCTCAAAAAGTGGAAGTGTTAAATTCGTTGTTTTTCAGAATTTGTCACACTTGGACTGAAAATCTGAGGCACTTACATAATGAATCTTTAAAAAAGTCAGCAATATGAAATTTATCATTTTGAATCTAGTTTCCAAATATGTAATTTATTCAAATACCCAGATGATAGAAATTAAATTTTGATAGAGATGTATAAAAACCACCTATTAAAAGTCCCTGTTTTTTTACCATACCATGCACGTGTACGAACACCACTTTTTGACCCAAATAAAAGTATTTTTATAATTCCTTTTGGGGAAAGAAAACTAACAACATGAAGATTGATGAGGAATTTTTTTTATAATTTTATTTTGAATATTGTTTTTTTTATTAAATTTTTATTGGCCTTAATTGTTGTTTTTAAAAATCAACGTGTGTGAACAACATAATTGGACCTAAACTAAACATTTTTTAAGTTTTTTTTTTATTGTGTAGAGAATTATCTGAAGATTGATGCCATATACTATTTTTTACAATAAACTTCATGAAAAAAAAGTTATTAAAAAAGAAAAAAAGACCAATATTTAAAGTTTAAGGACTACTTTGCTTAGAAATTAATTTAAAAATAATAAATATAATCCAATCTTAATAAAAATTATATATTTGGAAATTAGACATCGTGTTCTCTAATGGGTTTTAATTTTATAGCTTGATTCAGAAAAAAGTCCATTAGCCATATTGCCAAAGTTGGACATTCTTCTTCAATCTGCCTTAGTTTTTTAGTTGCAGGTCAAAGGCTAAGGGTCAAATTGCCAAGCCTTTCCCGAGCCTAAAACCAATGCTACATATGGGTTGGAGATTCAAATTTTTAATAACGCGTACGCGTTACAAAACACATATGCGTTCTTTATTTGTTTGAATATTTTTAAAAAAAATGTTTTTTAGAAATGGGTACCAGTTTCTAAAAAGCAATTTTTTAAAATAAATGACTTATACATGTTATAAAACGCGTATGCATTATATAACGCGAATGCTTTTTTTAGTACATACGCATTTTTTTAGGCTCGGATACCCGATGCATAACGCATACACTTTTTTTAATAACGCGTACGCATTTTTTGCGAGATTTTTTTTTTGGGCCAAAACTTCCCCTCTTCCTGGACCCAAATTCTTGCACTTACCCTTATTTTGATGAGTTGAAACTGATAATTGATTTGGTTTGTATTGTGTTTAAAATAACCATTACAAGTAGAATAATTATTTACTATTTTTTTGATATGGATGAAGTATAAAATTACTACTTATTGTTTGATATAGGTGTTATTTAAGTAGTGTAATACATATATACTATCTTGTATAAAATATTCTTCCATATGATTATAGTTATTAATGTATGAAGAATAATGATCCAATGTGCTAGAAAGTAGAAATTAAAATTTATTACAATTAAAATTAAAATTATTAATATTATTTTATAAATTATAATCGAATATAATAAATTATTATTTTAGTATCTTTGCATTGATAAAAATTGCATATCCATGCCTGTTTTGTTTGTTAAATAGGATCCACTCCAATTAGAGTGTCTTAAATATAAACATTTCTTGTAAATGATATTCTTACATAAATATGACTCATGACATCAGTCATTATGACCTTCTTGATCGTTAATGCCCAAATATTTGATCATAAATCCTAGAGTTATCATTCACCATCTTCGATTAGATTTGTAGGTGTAGACTTTACCTAGATTACTTCCACACAAATTTAAATTTAAACATTATTGAGCACTTCACTAGTTATATGGGCTGATTTATCACACATTTTGTTGATTTATGGTATAAAAATTCAAAATTCTGCATAGTTGTATAAAGGAACAACCAATACAATTACAAATTTTCAACTTAGATCACCTAAAAGTGGTATTTATGTTTCAAATTTTGAAATGTTGTAATAAAATGTACAATTCTTAATGTAGTTTATGTTTATAATTTTTAATATAAAATAAAAAGTTGGATATATATAACAAATTCCTCTTAAATTTTTCATACATAGCTAACTTTAAAACATAGTGCATGAGAAAAACTATATTTTAATGAATAATTATTTTAAAATAATTTTTAATGTCAAACTTGCAAAAATGAAACTATAAAATTTGATGAAATACCAATTATAATATTACACAAAATTGCAAGCTAAAAGATGTTTTTCTTGCATTAATAATTGGGGTGAATTTATAGGATAAATGAGAAAATTGAATTCTCAATTTTGGAGGAAAATATTTGTTCAAATTTATCAACAACCTTTGAGAGATAACTAATTTTCTAACAAACTGGCCACCTAATAAAGTTATCATCTAAAAATGATTAACCTATACATGGTATTTAATAAAACCCGTAAGTGAATGAAATTTTATACCAACACCCCCCTTAAGCACATATTAGGTGGGGAAAAAATACTGGGTCCTAGAAAAATGGCCTGGTAAGGTACCCAAGTGCAATGAAACTTCAAAAAGAAGAGGATAAAACTTTGTGGAAAAAACTTCCCCTCAATGAAGGTAAAAATAGTCTCTCTAAAACATGAAAAGAATAAAACCCCATGTGAGAAAAAATTCCATCTCATAAGAGAGAAGAAGAATAGAGAGAATGCAATTCCCCCTCACCATAGAATCTCCTATAGTGATGGTAGATTCCTAACAATAAAGACTGAAGATGATCCAAGACCATAGAACAACATTCCTCCCCTTAGGAAGAAATAGAAGGTCATAGTAGCATACAATTTGATTTCCCATTCCTAGAAGGAATATGAGGGAAGGAAATTCAATGATTATACCTCCAAATGCTTCTTAAAAATCTTCAAATGAATGAAAAATATGATTAATGATGATGTAGAGAAGGAACAAGAGGGTTTGAAGATGATGCAAATCCATAGGAGCTAACATCAAAGAGTATGAATATCCTCAATAGTTTTCTCCATGTCTACAAGACATGACTCACAAAACAAACATGCAATGTCTATCAAGTACTCATCCCAAGTAGTTGTATTTGGAAGATGATGAATAGAATACTACATTGAATCACTAGAAGCTATTGAAGAATTGACACTAAAATCTATAGATGAAATAGTAGATGAAGGAGATGGAGAATCAATATAACATGTGAACCAAATAAATTGATCATCTCATGAGGATGTGTCGACACAAGATGCGACAACATGAGTATTCTAGTATCATCCAAGGAAATATCACTATTATATGAAGATCCAAAGTCTCCATACAATTGTTGAATAATGGTCTAAGAAGTGAAAGGGCACTTAGTGTGCTCTATGTGATTTATAAAATCCTCAAAAATAGTAAGACATATTAACCCATAGACCATCTCATTCTTGTTAAACTGTGAATTCTTCTATTCATAGTCAATTGACACAAGAATAAGTCCAAGGAGATAGGGAAGTAGATCTTGATCAAGACAATGATTCTTTATGCCTTGTTTCCAAGATAAATAGTTATATGAATTTATATTGTCAATAGAAGGATGGAAGGGAAAATTAAAAGACATGATGAACCCCCAAAATGAAACTTTTTCTCAATTCATGATTACAAAATATCAATGTAATTTCCTTAAGAAGGATACATAAAAGGGAACTTTATAATTTGAGTGCATGTGCATGAACAACCCCTAGATTTTTCTTAATTACTCCCCACAAGTTGAAAATGTAGAAGGTAGTATGGAAGTATACATGACACAACACAAAGAATACCCCCATCTTGATTCAATTTTTATATCCCCCCTTAAGTCAAAAAGTAGGACACACCTTTATGCTTCCACTCCATAATGAATGAAATCGTTTAAGTTTGATGATGATAAGATCAAATTCACACCTCAAAGGACAAATCTATAACGCATAAGATTAACCCCAAGATACTCAAGATTGGTCCACATAGAATTCCCAATATGTTTTGATTTCTAGACATTGAAAATATTGAAAACATTAACAATATCATATTTTCACAATCCATAATTTTGTTTTCTGTTTTTTTAGATTAGACTTGCACACAATCTAATCTACAAACAACATCAAACATATTGAAGACATGGTATTTGAAAAAATAATAAATGAATTCTACACAACATCAACATTATTAATCATTATAAATTCCAAAACTAAATACTATATGTAATTATATTTAAGTTTTAGAAATAATATTTCAAAAATGATATGCCAACTCTTAGATTTCTATAAAATAAGTTATTTTAAAAATTCTACATAAATATCCCTAAAAAAAAATATTTAAATCTATATATTTTGAAATATTATCTTTTGTATTATATCTATCTTATTTTGAACGTATCATTGTGAATCTTAAAATTTAAATTATAACAATATCTATCCAACATATTGAATAGCTAAATATTAATTAATTAAGATTCAAAATCTAACAAGAATTTTTAAACTTCATTTAATTATTTATGATTCAATGTTATCTTTTAAATTGTATGATGTTTTAATTTTAGTTTTATATAGAATTAGAGTATTTGATCTTGAGAGTTCAATGTATTTTCAGATTTTGCAATGATGAATTAGAATTAAAACAACATTTTGTATTTAGATGTCTAGTGTATTATGAGATTTGTGGTGGGTTTTACTATTCGGTAAAACATTATAATACTCTATGAACTATTATTCATTATGATGATCAAATACATGTAGCTCTATTAAGAGAGAGATGACCCTATACAAAATTCGCATCCGTTGACTTTTTTCTTCAACTTTAATTTCTGAAAAACAAACAAATTCATAATAATTTATAATTTCTCCTTTTTTCTTTATAGACTTTAATAAAAATATATTTTCCTTACAATCCCATTACCAAAATTTAATTATTAGTTAAGGATGAGATATATCAATTTTTTTGTTAATTTGATAGATGATTTTATATCATTCATGTGATCATTTTGCGAAATTCGTACATGATCCCCACCTCATCTCTTATCTTATATCTCTGAAGTTTTGAATCTTAATTAATGATGTAATGAAAGAACATAAGATGCAAATTTTACTCAACCAATTAACTTATTAAATATCAGATTTAAATAATAATAATAAAATTATATCCCTTCTGTAAAATTTTAAATATTGATGTTACACACTGGATAGAAATAGAGTAATACTGAACACGTGAGCGACAAGTTGAAATAAATTATCCGTTATACAAAATCCAAAATATTGCTATAACTAAATGATTATAAATTTACAGTGACAGTGAGCATGTGAGAAACCAACTCAAGCGGTCCTTAGATTTGGTCCAACTTGCATGCGACTGTCTTTTATAATGGACACCAAATTACAAACAAAAGGACAAAAGTTGCCGTATTTTCTTGAAATCGTGCATTGATGAATAAAATAGATAAAGTTGCCAACACGTAAACTACAGTACAGACATGACGTACGGAATCAAACACCAACTACACATGGCCTTTCGGAGCTTCATGGAACATCTTAATCAACTTCCACCCAAACGAAGCTGTTAAACCGTCAGTGTTGCATTCTTATAAATCGTTCAAGTACTCCTTGCGCTGCGAGCCTGTTTAAAAATTGATTTGTTTATAATGTGATAGTTAT
>CM021100.1:622161207-622194416 GCA_007115665.2 Sequoiadendron giganteum
AAAAATATATATGTTTTAATATTTTATTATTATATTTTTATAATATTAAAATACTAATATATATTAATATATATATGTATATGTATATTATATATATATAGTTGAGTTATTTATATTAATGTATGTATGTATATATATATATTAAATATATAAATATATTAAAATATTAATTTAAATGATGGAAAGATTTAAATGTAATTGAGAAATTTAAAATATTTTGTTTATAGTCAAATTATTGATTTTTATTTTAAAATGATATGTTCTAAATCATAGAAGTAAATCTTTATTATTACTTAAGAGAAATTAGGGATTTAAATATCTGGTTAATTTTCATCCTTTGTCTAAAAAAGACATAATTTAATTAGTTTGATTGAGGCAATAAACTATTGAATTTTAGTAAGGAAGTGGATATAGGAAATCCAAAACTAGATTTAATTCCCATTTAATTTCTCTTTTAAATGTAAGTTTCTTTTGTTTTTGCTTTGGAAAAAAATTATTAGAAGGGTTGTTAAGTCTTCCAAATGGGGTTTTCATTTAATTGGGGTTGTTGTATTATGTTAGTCAACCTTTGGATTGCCTTGGGTAGTGCATCTAAATGAGATGTGTAGACTTTATGTTATGGGATAGGGATTTAATATCCTTAGGTTGCACTTGTGTACCCTTGCATTGTGGAGTCGTTCCACATGTTGTCTTAGAGGAGTGGCTTGCAATGAGGTATGACACACAAAGTGGTGTCAAGGTAACTCATTGTAAGTTAGTTAATCCAGTGATATCGTAAATAAACTCATTAGAGGAATGGGTAGTATCAAACACTTTACAAAGATAATTCTGCCTCACTCATGGACACAAGGGATTGTATAGACTTGGGATGGCAAGATCGTTATCTTTTCTTTACGAGAGATAATTGATTTTGCATTGGTTTGCATGAGGGGCTGGAAGTCATTAGAGGTTTCCAAGATATCCCGAGATGGGTGCCAGGACCTAGTAAGACTTACCAAGATAACCCATGCAACATTGTGATGACAGTTCTCCTAAGTCAACATTATATTTGTATCAGTGATGCAATTATTTAATTAACTCTAGAAGCATTGTAACCATTGTGTTAAGTACTTTATTTGTATTTGATTAAGTTTTAGTTATGTTTTAGCCTATGTCTAGAGGTAGATGGTCTTGTCTAGGAATCCTTGTTACTATCTCCTAGCATGGGGGGTGGGCCTTCGGGTACCACTTGGTTGGGTGGAACGTGCACCTTACTTTGTTAGGTTTTCTTCTTGTTCGTGTTGATGAGATCTCTAGTTGAAGAGCTCGTGGGATCTAGTTACTCTTTATACTTATTTTCATTTCAGTTGATCTAGTAATTTAGTACCCCTCTTTGTAATCGAGGTGAAAAGTTGTAATTTTTAAACATGCTTATTAGATTTACCTCATTCAGGGAATGAGTGATGTAATCTCCTTATTAAATTATTGTTATTTGAAATCATATGGTATCTATTATTGTGATGATGTAATTTATCATGTATGGAATGTATGTGTTCTTAATTTCTTTAGTAAATAAATGTTATGGTTTTAATTGATGTTTTGGTTTGGGTTTTAAAGTAAACTCAGTCTTGTAACCTTAGGGGTTGTTGTCAATGGGTAGTGAACTTAAACAAAAAAATAAAATTAGTACGTTTGAGTTGTAACACCCCTCCATTTTGCTTTCTGGTTTGGACAATGTTTCCTTGTTTTGCGTTGATTTATGTTTCTGGATATTTTGATACTTTATCTTGTGTGTGTATTTGAGCGCTATTCATTGAGCGATAGACTATATTATGTGATGTGATTTGATTTATCTGATGCTTTAGTTTACATGCTTTAATTGGTGCAAAGATGTTAGTTGATATAACATGTTAGTGCATATGAGAATATTTGATGTATTGTGAAAGTGTTAATTTTGTTGAGTGTATTGGTGAAGGGGACGGGTTCACATCACTTGCTTGCGAGCACCCTATGAATCTGATATTTCTTCTTCACGATGTGTACTATATACTAGATATACTGTATTATGTTGTTTATTTGGTTTTCAGGTTTGTAGGTACATGACATCGACTCCACCTAGTCTCACAGGTTTGAGCGTGTCAATCCAATGGTTAAGTTCAACGGGAGATAGTAGCTAGGTAACATGTGTCAAGTCTATGCCTTAACCTTAGTGTGTCATCAGTCATATGTGTCGAGTCATTGTTTGTCTTACTTTAATGTTATTCAATTCTGAAAGGATTCTTGTTTTCAAAATTGATGTTTATAATAATTGCATTTAATCATGTTGATGGTTATTTAATTTAAATTATGCAATATGGATAAAAGTCTATATTTAAATTAATTAATTATATTTAATTAATTTAATTAATTATATTTAATCCACAAGGATGAATTTAGTTATTAAATAATTAAATTAATTAATTAAATGTGATGCAAGAAAATGAAAGGAAAGAAAGGAATTAAAATTAATTTTGGAATTTAATTTCAACTTGTGGGAATTAAATTAGAAATTATAATTAAATGTTTATTTGGGAAATTAGTTTCAATTTTGGGAATGAGATTATTATTTGAAATTGCATTTTAAATTCAAAGTGTGTTTTCAAAAATGGAATTGGGGTTAACATTGTAATTGTCAATATTGCATGCAAAGGATGAGATTTGGTTTTAGGATATTTTGATTTAGGATTGAATGGCATGTTGAATTAAGGAGAAGAGATTATTGAAAATTCATTGATTCTAAGAGAAGATGGGAAAAGGAAGATTTTGGGGAAAAACTTCTTGAAGGCAGTGAAGAATTTTTGGGAAAATAAATTTGCACAAGAATTGATTTAAGGAAAATCTGTTGTAATACCCCTCTGTTTTGCCTTTTGGTTGAACAGTGCTCTACCCTATTGTGTTGTACTTTCTGTTTGTACCTTGACTTTGGTACCTGATTTTTATTTGATCACTATCTGTAAAGCGATGTTATTGTAATCTTTTGATGTGACGATATTTTATATGATGTTATCTTATGGCATGTTTTGGATTAACAAAATGGATATTTGAATTAATGATGATTATGCCTTGAATTATACTAGCATGTTAGAATTGTCAGTTATTTGCAGTGTATTGGTGAAGGGGATGGTATCGCATCACTCACTTGCTAGTGCCCTATGATCCCGTGATTACCTCTTCACGGTGTGTATTTTATGTTGTTCATATTATATGTTGTGGTTTACTTAATTTGCAGGTTGACAGATACAAGACATCGACTCCACCTGGTTTCACAGGTGAGAGCGTGTTCAATATCCAATGGTATTCGATTGGGAGATAGTAGCTAGGTTTCCGTGTCAGGTCGTCACCCTAGTCTTGTACATCGTCAGTTGTTTGTGAGGTTGTGTTGCTTCGGTTATCGTATTCCCCTCTTTGTTATTTAATTGTAAATTGAATTGGGTGATTTAAATAACTTAATGTATTTATGTTGTGGATTATTGTGTTCTAGAACTATGTTGAAATATAATTTATTTTAGTATTAATTTAGTTTAATTAATAAATAATTTAATCTTTGATTAAATCTATTTATTAATTGATTAAATTTATTTGGTTGAAAGAAGTTAATTTATCTTTGTTAAAGTTATTGATTTATTTGTTGAAATTGGAAATAAAGAAAATGCATGGAAATCAATTGAGAAAATCGAAATTGGAAAATAAATGAAAAATGTATAGAAAGTCAAATTTGAAATTTGCATTCAAAATTGAAAGAATGAGATATTTTAGAATTTGAAAATTAAAATTATTTAAAATTAGATTTTTTTTCCAATTTATGTTTTCAGAAATTTATGATGGTGGTTGAAGGAATTAGGGCAAAATCCTTATGTTTTGAAATTTTTGCTTGAATTTTTGGATCTCGGAGTTTTTGAGAAGATTGGAATTTGTGGGAGAAAGAATTCTTGAATTTTGTGGGTTTTTGATTGGGTTGGTGAAAATTTGTGGGGCTGGATTTGGAAGCAAGGTGGGAAGCTTGGCATCATCTAGACCTCCTCAAACTCAGAAAAAAAATCAGGTTCTTGTGTTTTATCTGCTTGTTTTTGAAATTTTGAAATTTAAATTTTAGTGGTTAAAATCTCATAGAAAGGAAATTTGAATTTTGTTGTTTGAATTCAACTAGAGTAAGGTTGAAATTGTGTTCTTCAAATTTGCAAGAAGACGCTTTTAGAATTCAAATTTGCTTCCATGAAAATTATGTTTTTTGAATGTAAATTATTGTTCTCAAAATTATTTTATTCTGGTTTTCTCAATCTATTCTGGTTTTTAAACCAAAGATGCATATACATATATATATATATATATACATATATATATATATATATACATACATATATATATATATACATACATATATATATATATATATGCATATATTATAATGCTGGTCTTAAAAGATTATAATAAAAATAAAAAAAATGTTATTGTGGGAAACCTGAAATTCCGTGGGCAGATTTCATTTTCTATGAAATCCCATTTTTTTTTCATAAATCCGCAGGTCACGAATTTTCATGGGGTCTTAAAAAAATATTTTAAAAATTTTAATGGGAGGCGGTTGGGGGCTCAACCCCCGCCGCGCCCCATGGGAGGCGGGTAGAGGGAGCTATGCCCAGTGTGCCCTCCCCTCCTCCGCTTACCTTGCGTATTTCGACCATCACTGCCACCATGGGTGTGACGACTGTGTTCACACACAATCATCACCCCCATTAATGGGGGTCGGTTGTGTGTGAACATAGCCAGCCGACCTGTGGGAGGCACGGCCCTAAGATTTCCACATCCCCTATTCTTTGCGTGGCCACAAACCAATGTGGACGCCATGAGGCCGGCGCGCAATCCAAAACTTAACTTTATTTTTTTATTACTTATAAAAATAAATATCTTTTAATATATGTTTAATATTATAATATATATAATATTTATATTATTATATTATAATATTATATATATATTAATATTTATATATTTTGTTGCATTATATATAATATTATTTTATAATATGATATTAATATATTAATATGTATTATTTGAAGAATAATATATATTAATTATTAATATTATATTGAATAATATTATTATATTATTTTGGAGGAATTGAATCTTTATTTAAATGGATATATGCATAGTTGTGAAATAAATCTATAATGCATAGGAAATTATTATTTTCTTTTGGGTATGACTTAAGGTTAATTGGAGAAATGAAAACATATTGTCTCTAATTAAACTATTGTTCAATTATAAACAATATTTTATTGGGATTAGCATTGATTTAAAATATCATATCTATGCAAATTAAGTTAATTATTTTATAGGGTTACATTGAAATTTGGGAACGATTACTTCAAGTTATGGTGTTTTGATTTGTAGGATCAATTGATTATTTTATTATTATTGAAATGCAAGTAGGAGATTAAGTAGTAAATATCAAACTTTCTCCAATGTCTAGAAAGACGTATTTTATATCGGCTTATATAATGCAATGAATTCCTGAAGGTTAGCATGAGGACATGGATTTAGAATATCCAAAGCAAATTTGGTTCTTGTTTGACTTTTATCGGATTCTTGTCATCATTTGGAAATTGAGTCTTTACATTGAACAAAACTTCTAGTTGAGTTTTTCGTTTAGTGGTTGTCGGTTGTTATGTCAACCTATTTTGTACTCCTTGGGTGGTGCTTGTGAAGTTACCTGTTGTTACTCAATTTCTACGAATGAGTATGTTTTGTATCTCCTTGGTTTAGGAGCGGATTATGGGATTTGTGTCTCCTTGTAAGGAGTGACCTGGTTATGTGGTTAGTGCCTCCTATGTTGGAGTGGTTTTATCTTTGTCGCCTCCTAAAAAGGAGTGGACTTTGTTATGTGTGTCTCCCCGCCAGGAGCTATCAGGAGTTGTTTTGCTACCTTGTTACCTCTAGTGTTTGGAGAGGGTTTTGAACTTAGGTCGCCTCCTAGGAAAGGAGTGGCTATGACACCTTGTTTGTTGCACCTTGGTACCTTGATGTTTGGGTTGGTGTTTGTGTGTTGTTAAATAGAAGAGTGGCTTCTGTAGGGGCCATAGCCCGGAAGTGGTAAACTAGATAACCTACGGGGGTGGTTTAATCAAGTGATAACTAAAACAAAACATAGAAGATTAGGTAGTACTTCACACTAATCAAGATAATTTTACGTCACTCATAGACACGAGGGCTCGTTTAGACTCGGGATGAATGAGAAGGCTTGGAATGGCAAGGTCATTTATCTTGTCTATACGAAAGATATTTGGTTCCACATGAGTGAGGATGGGAGTTGGGATTCAGTTGAGGCCACCAGGACAACCCTTAATAGGGGGCCGGAGCCTATGAAGATTCCCAGAGGACAACCCATGACGAGTTGTGTGATGACACTCTATCTAGGACAACAGTTGGTTCTTATTTCTGGTTGGTATGGTCTCTTTAACATACCTTGTGTAACCATAGTTGGTATTCGATTATCATTGTATATGGTTCCTTTAGCATACTTGTTCTGCTTTAGTTCTGGAAGCACTGTGATCATGTAGTGTTGTACTTATGTTGTACTTGCATGGTATTTGATGTGTACTTTGGGATGTACTTGTGAGGTTCATGTGATTGGATGTTTTAGTTTGGTTCAGTTATGTTAGCCTGTGTCTAGAGGTGGATTGTCTTGACTAAGATTCCTAGTTACTATCTCCTAGCACGGGGGGTGGGCCTTTGGGTTCCACTTGGTTGGGTGGTGTGCACCTAAATCCGTTGGTTCTTTTCTTCATGTTCATGTGGATGAGACTTCCATTTGGAGAGTTCGTTGGTTTCAGTAGCAGTTCTTGCCTTATTGCATTTTAGTTGCTTTCGTATTATTTTACCCCTCAGTTGTATCGAGGTGGAAGTTGTAATTGTAATCTCATTATGTTTATTGGATTTACCTCATTCGGGGAATGAGAGATGTAATTGTAATATTTAATTGAGATTAATGCAATGGAAAGTTATCTTTATGCTTTGATGTAATTCATCTTCTTTGGATGTATGTGCTTTAATTATTGGTTAATTAAATGGCATGGTTTAAATCATGTTTTTTGTTTGGGTTCTATTTAACCTTTGTCTCGTAACCTTAGAGGTTGTTGGCATTAGTTAGCGAACTTGCTTATTAATTATACTTAAAAATAAATAAAAAATTATTCTATTTAAGTAGTTAAATGCAACTTAATCTAGGATTGCGTGGCGGGGCATTGCATCTATTACATTGTTTGAGTTTTTGGATTGGCTAATTGAAGAAATTTCAAGAGATCTTCGGTGGAGGCTTGCATCAGATATTTATCTTTTCCTATAGCTTTGAAATCCAGACGACATGCACATACTATGCTTCTGTTATCAAGTGAGTTGAGTCCGGAGGATGGTGTTTAATTATTGCGGACTACACCATAGGCACAATGGGGAGCCATGAAAGATTGGCATCGGGATAAGTGTTAGTGTGTTTTAATGAGCATATTCTTAATATGATCTTCGTGTATATCTTTTTAGTTCCAAGAGATTACTCATGGTACGATCGTTATCAAGCTAAGCTCTTTGCATATCTCTCGAGTCTAGGAATGGTCGCTTTATGCTGATCTTTGATTCATCAAAAATAAAATAAAAATAAAAAAATGCATTTAATCGTTAGCCCTACCCCTGCTACTCCTCTTTATAAGTCATCATTATGATAAAAAAATCAGTTATAGGAAACCTGGTGTATCGTAATGTCATGCTTGTTCTTGGAGTCATAATCTCAGGGAACATTTGATCGAATATTTATCTCACTGGAGGGTGAAAGTAGCAGAGGCATCGCTGATCCCTCCCATTTCATCTCTTAGCTATCATTCTTTTGTAAAGGTTGTATGAATGCGCGTGCCGGGTTTCTCTGCTCTCATTTCGGGATTGTTAGCAGCCATGCACACCAGTGTACGACTTTATGTCTTTCTTGGGCCTTAGTCTTTTTCCTTTTCCTTATGGTATTCACGTGCTGAGAACTCTTGAGGCCTGGTGAGATATCTTAAGAACGTATTCTATAAAGGATCTTTGGTGAAAGATGACTATTCAGATTTAAACTTTTGGCAGTTCACCAGTTGGTATGTATATTCTTCCTTGATGTTGAGCCACTCCGCTTGCATGAGTAAAGAAATTCCTTCTTAACTACTGATTCTCACGTGAGTCATGTGCCTTTGTCTTCTTCTTTTTTTTCCTTCACACGCTTGAGCGTCGGCCTTATGACTGCCCTTGGTCGAAATCTTACCCAAATGCATGCACATTCGCTGCTTACTTCAGATAAGGTTCTTCATGATTTCTATGTGTGGCATGCATGCTAATTACATGCAAGGATTGCCAACCGACTCTCCCTTATTAAAAAGGGTGTGATGTGTTGTTGTCATTTAGTTCGGTGCTTAGGTAGAGGTAGCATTCCTTTGCCTAAACTTAAGATAGCAACAAATAGCTTGGGGGTCGGTAAGTTATGTCACTCACCTAACCTTCTCTATCTTTTGAGTCATAGCGAGGTGGTGGGGGTGGACTATTACATTAAATCTTCATTTTTGGACATAGGTTATTCGGAATTCTATAATAGTAGATAAAATAAGATTTTAAAATATAACTTTGCTTGATTCTTTTCAAAATATAGTATATCGGATAAGTAAAAGTTGATAGTATTAACTATTTACATTCATAAACATGGTGCTTATTATTTTATCCTTAAACATACTTATATGATGATATTCGAGCATTAGTTATTAAGTATTATAAAGATCTTTCTTTAATCTATAAAAAAAATTATTTTATATTATTAGGAAATGCATTAATTTGTGAATCGATTGTTAATATTTGTAACACCCCTCCAATTTGTATTAAGATATATAGAATATATTTTGCATAAACAAAATTTATATATATATCGGGTATATATATACATTAGAATGTATATTTAATGATTTGAGTAATTGGATGTATGCAATAAAAGTTTGGAAGGGTAAACTATTAGATGAAATGGACATTGGGTGTAGACGGATAACTAGAAGAAATATAGGATTTGGTTGGGAAATTGAAAAGAATTATTGTAGAGGATTTATGTTAGTTTTAAAAGAAAACAATGGATTTGATTTAAATTATTTGAACTAGTCTATCCTTTATTGTAAATTAAGGGCACTTATCTAGTTATTTCAATTATTTTTGGAAGGGAAATAGTTTATTTTGTTATGATTGCAATATAAAAGAGTTATGGATTTAGAATATCCGAAAATAGTAATATTCTTCAAGGTTGCCTTAGACATTATATTTTCTCTGTTTTCGTAAAGGGAAGTGAGTTTAATTATTTTAGATTTCCTATAATGAAAGAGGAAATAGGGTTCATAATTGTTTCAGATGAACTAGTTTTCGTGTCTTTGACTTTGTCAACAGTACCTATTGGATGAGTATGGATTTAGGAAATCCAATTATTAGAGTTGATTATTGACTTGAATGCTGCTTGTAGCTATGTCATCAAGTTGTATTGTGGGATTTGGGATTTAGTGTTAGTCCTAGATTGTAAGTCTTCCAGAAGATCTTAGAGGACGAGGGATGTCAATTCATTATGTCAACCAGTGTTTTTCCCTTGGGTAGTGCATGGTATCTTTTCAATATTTACCCGATTTTCAAGAACGAGGATGTTTTGTACGTCCTATGGAAGGAGTGGAATATGTGTTATGTTGCCTCCAAGATGTTTGGAGTGAGTTTTTTTATTTGTTTCCTCCTTGTGTTGGAGTAGTTATGATGTCTAGTTTGTATGCACTTGGGTTTCCCTTGGTGATTGGTTTGTGAGTGTGTTGTCCATTAGAAGAGTGGCTTTTGTTAGGCGCCAGAGCCCAAAGTGGTAAACTGGATAACCTTCAAGAGTGATTTAATCAAGTGATAACTAAAGTAATGTACTTAGAAGATTAGGACTAACTTCTCACTAATCAAGATAATTTTTACTTCACTCATAGACACAAGGGCTTGTTTAGACTTGGGATAAGTGGGAAGGCTTGGAATGGCAAGATCAACTATCTTGTCCATACGAGAGATAGTTGATTCCACATGAGTGAGTATGAGGGTTGGGATTCGGTTGAGGTCACTAGGATTACCGTGGCCAGAGCCTATCAAGAATGCCCAGAGGAGATCTCATGACTACTATGCGATGACACTCTATCTAGGACAACTGTTGTTTATTGTTATATGTGTATGGTTCTTTGAACATATTTGATCTATTTTATGTCTGGAAGCAATGTGACCTATGTCAGTGATGTGAATATTGTACTTGTGTAGTACTTGGGTTGTACTTGTTTATTGCATTTGTTTGGTTATGTCAGTATGAGTCTACCTTTGGATAGTGGTTATAGATTCTTTGTCCATGTTACTTTGTTACTATCTCCTAGCATGGGGGGTGGGCCTTTGGGTACCACTTGGTTGGGTGGGACATGCACCAAAACTGTTGGGTCCCCCTTGATCTTCAGTACTTGGTGGTGAGACATTCAGATAGACAGCTCGTGGATCTAGTTATTTGTTTCTTGCACTGTTGTATTTCTGATTGTATATATTATTTTATCCCTCTTTTGTTATGAGGTGGAATTATGTAATTGTAACACATTTATTCTATTGCATCATTCTGGGAATGAGTGTTGTAACTTTCAGTTTAAATTAATGATTATGGGATTGTATCTTGGATGTTTATCTTATTTTGTCATGTGGTATCCTTTTGATGTATGATGTTTTATGTTATGGTTATATGTTATATGTATGTGTGGGTTTAAGTAATCCTAAATTTGTAGCCTTAGAGGTTTTTGTTAATTAGTAAGTGAATGTGTATGTTAAATGCAAATTTAAAAAAAAAATTGATTCACTTAAGACGTTAATTACAACTTCCTTTAAGGTTACATGGTAGGGCATTACATGAGTAGTTAACTGCAATGTCCTCTAGGGTTGTGTGGCAGGGCATTACATTGCACTAGATTTATGATCTTTAAGTTACATGTATTTGCTTATATGATGATCTTTAGTATTCAACATTTGATCATCTATAACTTACATTTACTTATATGATATACATACATTTACTTATTTGATGATCTTTAGTATTTGAAATTTGATGATATCTAACTTACATTTTCTTATATGATATACATACATTTACCTCTTTTCTTATAACATGTTATGTTTATATATTGAATCTATTTACATGTATGTATGTGTTTTCTTATGTTTACATGTTTATATGATATATGTATACATTTTCTTATATTTAATATACATATATTTGCTTATTTGATGATCTCTTATAACTTACATTTCCTTATATGATATACATTTGATCTCTAGTAGAATTTTAGGAGATAAATGCCACTTTATAATTAATTTCATTCATGTTGATCACAATAAATATTTTGCACACACACCCATTGAATTTTATAGTAAGTGGTAATAAATTATATATTTTTTTATGCCCAAGCTCAAGTAAACTAATGATATTTTATAAATGAGTGTATTTACAAGCTTATTTGTTAATGCACATGTTCTTCTAGTTTTAAAATTTGATAAAAATGATGAAATTAAAATCTTGATAGAAAATAAGAAAAAGTAAAATGCATCACTTTGTGGTACAAAAAAATCCTATTTTTTTAAAAATGACTTAAGCAACATGAACCATTGAGGAGTTGAGAAAAAAATATAATTATAAATAAGAGGTAGGAACATTCATTTTATAATTATGTACCATCCTTTAAACACTTTCCCTCTCAATTATAAAATTTTATGTTAAATTATTTCATAAATAATCTCTTAATCTACACCATTATTAAATTATAGGAAAAAAAAAATTCTTTGAAACATTAAGAAAATTTAATTCAAATTATACCTCTATTATACTTTTGACAAGTAAAAAAATTCTAAAATTACTCTAGATTTGTTGCATGCACCTATACATTAAATAACAACAAACTCCATAATGAAATAACTTGTTTGATTACCACTTGATTCATTTAAACTATGATCTAGTTATTCCATACACTAGAATAAGTTTTATCAGATATGCATATAAATACAAGATTATTTTTCATTATTCCTTATCAAATTGCAAGATTATTTTGTATTTATATCACTTGGAGCACAGATTTTTGGAGAGGAGTTTTCTGCACATTTATCAAGGAGGCAAATATTGGAGAAGACAACTTTTCATTTTTATCAATCAAGGAAAATTTTGAAGGAGAATTTAACTAAGTTGGTAGAGGATTTGTTTTGAGTCATCTTTAACTTGAAGAAGAAAATGGGACAACAAAGAAAAAGAAAAAATGTGTCTCAACAAAAATTGTCAAAATAAGAAGAACAAAAGAGGTGTGAAAAAAACTTGGAAAATAATCATAGAAAGAAACAAGTTACATGCTTGTTTCTTCTCTCTCTCTCTCTCAAGTGTGTGTTTAGGAATTTTATTAACACCTCAATTTTTTTTGCTTATAAATATATTTCCAATTATAAAAACCATGTTAGATTTAACTTGGAAACTTTAATACTAAAAAATAGTCATCTTGCATAGACATTACCTAAATTTCTTATCATATATTTCCAATTTTTTTTGTTCCATGGAATTATTAAGTTCAAGAATCTTTGATTTTATTTGTTGCAAATCCACTTAAATAACTCATAGTCTCTCACTTTCTTTGCTTGCATGTAAATTCAAATAAGAAGGAAATTCTCAAGCTGAAGTTGAGCCAAATCTAGATATTGGATCAAATGAATCCACTAAGAATGCATGGACCTTGAAGATAGGGAGGAGGCCCAAGTTCAAACAATTCATGTTGGAGAGGGGTCGGGATAAATTCCTTCTACTGGTATGCATGAGCATATAAAACTAGCTAAAAGGGTGAGGAAATAAATATCTTATAGAAATTTAGATCATTTACTTCAAATAGATATGGAGAAATTAAAATGTTATGTTAACCAACCTTATAATAAGAGAAAGAGGCCAATGACTAAATATGTAAATGGAATAATCAATGATCATTTCAATCATCCTAATACACTTGAAAAAACCCAATTGTTATTAGGTTTACTTATTCATAATGAGCTGAAAGAGTCATTATAATTGTTGGGTGTACATTCGGCATCTAAAAAGAGGAAACACATGGGATTAGAAAATTGTATTGCTCAAAATGTTAAAAAGGGTTTAGATTCCATTGGGAAAGGATCTCAATCAGTGGATAAGGCCACTACACGAAGGGTAACTTTGACATCTATTGTACATCAAGATATAGGAAGAAAAAGAAAAATGTATGCACTTTCAGATGAAATTGGTTATTGTAGAGCCACATTAATAAAATATGAGAAAAAGAGAAATTTTTTGGATGAGAGTTCAAAAGGTAATTGGAAAATTATGTGTAGAGCTCCCCATTCTAACAGGATTGAATATGTTAGAAACTTGATCTCAAGTTTATGGCATGATCAAACTTGTCCATCATCAAATACTAGATATGTTATGAGACACAGGATTGGGCCAGGTATTTATGAAAATCATATCAAACATTGGCTAGACATAACAAAATTTGAGATCTATATGAATTTTTTTAATACATATCTTCATATAGAGATTGGGAAAACAGTGTTTGAAAGGTTAAAGCCATGCTATGTGAAGATAAAACAAGTTTTTTGGAACTTTTTGGTGTCATTATCATATCGAATTTGATCTCTACTATTAGGTATTTCAAAAGATGAGAGAAGAAATTTGTTGGTTTCAAAATGCACCTCCTAAACAGGCAAGTTTTCTCATAAAGGCTATATTATGTGATCATGAAAATGGACTTCAAATAAACCGCATAAAAGTAATTTGTGAGACATGCGGAAATTTGGCTAAATTTCCTTCAAGAAATGAGGATACTGAACTAACAAAGACAGTAAATTACAATAGGTAAGTACTAATTTTAGAGAGTTTATTTGTTTCAATTTAATTAGATTTTCATTTTAATTCTCTATTATGATGTTTCATTCATTGTGTGGTTTATTACTTATTCACATATTTTACTCACATAGGTACAAGTATGTAAAGTTTCAAAATAAAATTTGGGAAAGAATCCACAAGGTTGAACTATGTAGAAGAGGAGATTCCTATTGGAAAATTTATGGAATATTTTCAAAAATCGATACAACCATACATACGACATTCCTTTTTTGCTAAGTGGCAAGCACAAAAATTCCAAACATTGAGAGATACTTTCCCACTTGGAACAGTTCTATCAGTAGTTGACTTTGCAGAAAATTACTCCTTTGTACATCAAAAGGAGATTCAAGAAGAGTATTAATTTTTAAATCAGATCACTATTATGGTTCATGTGTATTATCGACATGTACAATCAGAATTGGATGGTGTTGAGATTATAGATGAATAAAAATCCATTAAGAAATAATATCACTTTTATATTAGTGATGATAAAGAGCATGACGTGCTTTTTGTACAACATTGCTTTACAATTTTTTTTGAGAATTTGATAAGTAGGGGTGTAAAATTTGAAAATCATTTTGTGTGGTTAGATGGATCTGCGACACAATTCAAATCTTCACAAACATTCTATTCACTTTGTAGATATCATAAAATCTACAAAATACCATATGTTTTGAGTTTTTTTTAGAGTGGGCATGGAAAGGGTGAGCATGATGGAGCAGGAGCTTGCATCAAACAAGCTTTATGAAAGGATCAAATGAGTTATCCAAAAGATCATATAGACAATGTAGAGGATGTTGTTGAATGGTGCAAGAAACACTTTGAATCAAATTTGGCCGACACATTTTCGAGAATAAACCAACACATTCCACATAGAGTGTTTTTGGAGATATTTGGTATGGGTATGTGCAAGATCATCATGGAAAAAATAGGACCTTAAGTGGCAATAAAAATTTAGAAAATCAGAGTTATGAAACTTGACGTAAAAATTTGAATAAGTTATCTATATTATTTTAGATATATGTAAGAGTGGAATTTTTAGCAAATTGAATGTAGTTTCCAAAATACTAGGTTGATTTAAAAAAATAAAAAATATATTTGGTGAAAATTTGAAATTTCAATGTAGTAGTACTTAAATTTCAAGGAAAAAATAAGTAGGTGTTTGTGTGACCACCCTAACCACAATAAAATGATAATATTTTTTTACAATTTTCTAGATATAAGTAGAGGACTCATGTTCCGAAGTGATGCATTATTTTTTGGTATTTTTTTCCAAGTAAATAATTAATTATGATTTTTTTATTACGACTTTTAAAAAATATAAAAACTCATATGTCTAACCACCTAAACTTGGTCAAAAATTCATGAAAATAATTTTTTTTTTTTAATCCTATAGTATGTGAAGCATAGGATGTGACTCATGTTTTAGATTCAAAAAATGTGATACCATTTGAAAGATATAGATGTTTTTCAATCAGCCTATCAATCAGGACTTTAGTCGTAATTCAAATAAAAAATGAATAATAATTATTTATTTATTTCAAATTAAAGCATAATCTATATTGGTGGAAAGCTGAGAATTTCCTTTAAAAATAATTTTCGTTTCATCAAGTTTGGGTTTAAAAAAAATTGTCAGCCACATGGGCCATCATATCACTTACATATCGCCACTTTTTGGCCCATCATGATCTTGCACATACCCATATGTATAAATGAAATTTTCAAAAAAATCAATTATTTAAATTTAAAATTTATATATATACATGTTTGTTCAGATTAGTTTGATTTTGTACATGTGTCTAGGTGTGGATAGAAGATCAATGCATGGATGCAAGAGGTTAGGAAAACAAGATCTTTAAATTGTGCTAGGAGTTCAGATAGTCAACATGGATGGAAATTATAGACAAGGGATTACCCTTGCTTTTGCACTGAGTGCATTGCAAGAAACTCTGATCATGCATGCAACAACCAAGAACTTGGATATGTTGGTAAATGTGATACAATGGCACTAGTTGTTTTAGAATCATATGATGAAAATGAGGAAGAAATATTTGAAGATATTCCTTTGATTTCAATTGATTATGACCATATTTCAAGATTGGTTAGAAAATTTAAATGTGTAATTTTTCAATAATTTAAATATTATATATATCTAGTTAATGATCTTTAAAGTCTAGAGAAATTTCTAATTTTTTTAGATTTTTTTTGTGTAAATTTGGTGTAAACAAGATGTTTTTACAGTCATAGCAGAGCTTGGAAACATAGAAGGTGTTAGCTATTATTTATTGTGTTGCACAAAATAGAGGAATAAGCTAACACAACCTGAAACAAGTGATGCAATGTTATTTCCCATAGGTGAGTTTGAATTTTAAATTATATATACATTGTGTTCACATGTCCACATTACATTATAAACATTAAATATATATTGTAAAATCCTTGAGCACAAAAATGTTGTACATGTTCATATGTCTTATGTTAGGTTCATGTTTACCATGCAGGGGTTTTTGTAGTGAAAGGGACATATTTAAAAAAAGTCAAATTTGTTTAGTATGGGATTCATTTTGTTGACTATCAAGTCTATAAAAAGGTATATCAATATAGTCACTTAATAATTGCTATTGCCCTGCATATTCAGACAGTTCCACATGCACGTGGCCGAAGAAA
The DNA here is from genome assembly GCA_007115665.2 of Sequoiadendron giganteum. NCBI lineage: Eukaryota > Viridiplantae > Streptophyta > Pinopsida > Cupressales > Cupressaceae > Sequoiadendron > Sequoiadendron giganteum. The sequence continues at coordinate 622,177,865 of CM021100.1, forward strand.
ATGGAGACTAGATTGTGATTATCATAAGAAAAAAATACATGTTATTGAAGAGGGGGTTGAACCATAATCTTTGACTTCGATTATATCCATGATTTTCAAGTTCACTTGTAGCCCTATACATGTTCAAGTGAGAACTTATAGTAACTTGTACATAGTTGTAAATCATTTTGTGTAAGTTCCAATTATATGTGCATACTTGCTCCATGGAATTCTTAAGTTCAAGAATCTTTGATTTCATTTGAAACTTCAAAGTTACACTTATAACATAATCTCTCACTTTTTTTGCTCGCATGTAAGCCCATACATATGCTTTCAATACTTATTTGAAACCTAGTGAAGTTTTTCAAAATCATTATTCCTAGAAATTAAAATATATACAACTTATATTTATTTCATGGAATTCTTAAGTTGAAGAATCTTATATACAACTTATAGTTGTTCCATCGAATTTTTCCATGGCCAATTATGTATTTTAAAATTAATTATTATCTAATTATTAAATTTTTGCACACATATTTAAAACATAAATCAATACAAATAAAAAAATAAATTTTCCATCAATATAATTCACAAAAAATATCGTAAATGAAAATAGAATGTTCACATCCAGTTTCCAAATCAATATTTAAATTACTTCTATATGACTCCCTCTCTCCCCTCTACCCTTAACCCTCTACCCTCTACCCTTAATCCTTAAACCCTTAAACCCTCTACCCTCTACCCTCTACCCTTAACCCTTAAACCTTAAAACCCTCTACCCTCTACCCTTACACCCTATACCCTATACCCTTAACCCTTAACCCTTAAACCCTCTACCATATACCTTCTATCCCTCTCCCACTCCCTCTCTCTCTCTCTCTCAAGTATCTCCCTCCTACCCTCTCCCTCTCTTAGGTCTCTCTCACTCACTCACTCACTCCTATCTCGAGATACCCTCTACCCTCTATCTCTCTCCCACTCCATCCCTCTCTCTCTCTCAAGTATCTCCCTCCTACCCTCTCCCTCTCTCCCCTCTACCCTTAACCCTTAAACCCAAAACCCTTGTACCCTCTACCCTCTATCTCGCACCCACTCCCTCCCTCCCTCTCTCTCTCTCTCAAGTCTCTCCCTCCTACCAAATATCCCTCTCTCAAGTCTCTCTCTATCTCTCTCACTCCTATCTCTAGATCCCCTCTACCCTCTACCCTTAAGCCATAAACCCTTAAACGCTCTCTCTCTCTCTCACTCACTCACTCCTTCCATCTCTAGATCCCCTCTACCCTCTACCCTTAATCCCTAAACCCTTAAACCCTCTCTCTCTCACACACTCACTCCTTCTATCTCTAGATCCCCTCTACCCTCTACCCTTATTCAGGTTAAACCCTTAAACCCTCTCTCTCTCTCAGTCAATACTTCTCTCTCAAGCTCCCCTCTAGCCTTAAACCCTTAAACCCTCTCTGTCTCACTTACTCACTCCTTCTATCTTGAACTCCCCTCTAGCCTTAAACCCTTAAACCCTCTCTCTCTCACTCACTCACTCCTTCTATCTTGAGCTCCTCTCTAGCCTTAAACCCTTAAACCCTCTCTATCTCACTCACTCACTCCTTCTATCTTGAGATCCCCTCTACCCTTAAACCCTAAACCCTTAAACCCTCTACCAGTCCTCTACTCTTAACCCTATACCCTATATCTCTCTCCCACTCCCTTCATATCTCTCTCTCAAGTCTCTCCCTCCTATCCCTGAGCTCCCTCTCTCTCCCCTCTACCCTTAAACCCTCCACCCTTAAACCTTTGTACCCTCCATCTCTCTCCCACTCCCTCCCTCTCTCTCTCTTAAGTCTCTCCCTTCTACCCTCCCCCTCTCTCAAGTCTCTCTCTCTCTCTCACTCACTAAAGTTCCTTCTATCTCGAGCTCCCCTCTAGCCTCTACCCTTAACCCTTAAACCCTAAACAGGTCTTAAACCCTATACCCTCTATCTCTCTCCCACTCCCTCCCCCTCTCTCTCTCAAGTATCTCCATCCTACCCCCTCTCCCTCTCTCCCCTCTGGCCTTAACCCTTAAACCCTAAACCCTTGTATTTTCTACCCTTTATCTCTCTCCCACTCCCCACTCTCTCTCTCAAGTCTCTCCCTCGTAGACCAAATATTTGTCTCTATCTCTATCTTTATCTCCCTCACTCCTATTCTAGATCCCATCTACCCTCTACCCTTAAGCATTAAACCCTTATAGAATCTCTCTCTCTCTCTCTCTCTCTCTCTCTCTCTCTCTCTCTCTCTCTCTCTCTCTCTCTCTCTCTCTCACTCACTCCTATCTCAAGCTCCCCTCCACCCTTAACCCTTAACCCTTAATCCCTCTACTCTCTACTCTTAACCCTATACCATTTATCTCTATCCTACTCCCTCCCTATACCCCTATAATTCATTTGAACATGTAATTAAGATAACTGATAGAGATATAATTTTCTCAATATTTCTTCTTTTTTGTGAGTTGCTATTCAATTCCAATGGAGACTTTAAACAATATTGTGCTTTTCAAATACTCTAAAATTTCAAGAAGAATGAGGTGAAGAAAATACAAAGTTTTCTTATTTCTTCTCCACTTTAATATATAATCTCACATCAAAACATCCATGTGAAACCTCCACCAACTTCTCAAAATTGTTGTATTTTATGGTGGAATAAATCCAGCAAATGCATGAAATAATTTATATGCATCTATAATCATCATAGCTCATATGTTATGATGAACTTCAAACTCACTCATGTTGCCATAGATATGGAGACTTAACCCTTATTTGCACCTCTCTACTTGTTATAATTTTATAAGATGCTCTACTATAAGCATACAACTAGTGTGTATACTCATTAAAGAGCTTATATAAAATCTAAAATTCATTGGTTGAAGATTCCTAATAAGTTTTATTAGGAGTTGTTCAGCCCTAGAGAGCTAAAATACTTCCTAGAAACTCATGTCCATTTGGGTAGCTAAAAAACTCTTGACATTACTACCTCATCAATTCTCTCTAGAAACCCATGTTCATTTGGGTAGCTAACAAGCTCTAGTGTAGTCACTCTATCATATTTTAAAAAAAAAATCGAAACCATTTATAATATCTTCTCCAAAGCCACATTCTCATGGTTCTCATGGTCAAAAGCTAAGGCTAAGCATAAATTCAACAATCAAGATGAAGAATCCTAGTAGGAAATCTTTGAGGCTATCCTTACTCAAATTCAATCTAATATTGTAGCTCAGACTAGACATGACTAAATGGGGTGCAAGTATTGAAAGTGGTTGGGATAAAATGAGCGAGCAACCTCTAATTGTTTTCTTTTTATTAGAGGTAAAACATGATTTTATGATAGTTAAAAGCCATGTCCTTTTCATGATTTAATTTCATACATGCATGATTCATTATCTTATAATCAAAAAGGGTTAGGAACATGTATTGTTCTAATTTGCCTCTCTTTTTAATAATTTCTTTCATTCAAAACTCCTCCATATTAAATAAGGAGAGAGAGAAATTTTGGAACACCAGGAATGAGATTATTGGTAGAGAATTTAATTGGAACTGATTAGAAGTGTGAAGGTTGAATCAAAAGTCCCTAGGTATGTAGATCGATGATAGGGTAGGGTTGGATGGAACAATCACTGTTCCATGCTCTGGATCTTTGCTAGCAAGATCTCCTTGGTGTCTTAACCACCTTAACCTATAGGGCCTACCTCATGTTTAGGCACCCCTGGTTCTACTAGCCAACCCCACTATCATCTCAATTCCACTCTACCAAGTATTCCTTGGTGCAATGCTTCTACTCTTCTTTAGCCCTTAATCTTCCCTAAAGACTAATATCCTCCAATAACTAAAGTTTAACTTTACAGGGGTGTAGAGATGTTTCCAAAGGTTTCAAACCATCTCCCTAGGGTTCTTGTCAATCCACCATACTCCATTTACAATTTGCTACCACCAAACCCTCAATTAGGGTTTATTAGGCTACTAGCCCAAGAGCCCAATTAGGTCTATATCTCCGAGAAAAAACACTAATACTCCAAGGTTACCAAATAAAATTGTATTTACTCTTGGGGTTATTTGTCTCATGTCTATCACTTGAAGAATATAGTGGTCCTAGCCTCCAAATACCCGTACAATTCCTCAAACTGGAACTGATCAAGAACTTAGGTTTCTTTGGGTCTTTTCCCTGTCTTTTGTAGATAGTCAAAGGTTTCCTCTCATCAAACAGGTTGATGGGGCTTCCTCCTTCTTGGTAAGCCTTGGAAATTCATTCATCTACCCTCTCCACACCATGAATTTCCAGGAGATAGTCACCCCTACCAGTTAAGTGCCTTTCACTTCCTATCTTTCCTAGCCAGGCACTGTCAAGCTCACCTAGGAGAATACTTTTTCCATGCTTCTGTGACTCCTAACCACTCCTAATCCTAATATATATACATACATGGAGCCTAATCATATTTCTCAAGGCCCATACACAAGGTACAATGGGATTGTAACTAGAACTCGATACTTTGTAGACTGACTGTCAGGTCAGAAAACCTAAAAGAAACAATTTAACTAAACAAACAATGCCTGCAAATTGATAACACAACCTACATTATACCACACAAAATTAGAACATAGTTTACACTAAAAACTACAACATATTACAAATCCATGATCGCTCTTGATCACACAAATTCAAAGCAAACACAAAAAATTAGACAATTCTTCTCACTGTCCACACTAGTATTCATGAACTTTCCACATTACAAAGCTTCCAACCTTGCTCCTAAGTCGAAGCACACCATAAATAGGCTCTCCAATTCAGTTAAACTTGAGCCTAACTGTTCCATGGCCGCTTGTGGCTTTCCATAGGCCTTATTTTCAAAATTTTAAACAAAACTATCACCTAGGAGGGTCTACAAGGTCCTAAGTCATCCTTGTAGCCAAAAACCAATCTAAAAAATGGTCAACATGACCTTCACTAACTTAATGCAAGTTGTCAAAGTCTTCTAAGGCACAAATACAAGAATTAGAAGGATTTTGCTACATTTGATCTAAAACAAATTGTTAATTCTTGACCTTCTAGTTAACTCTCCTAGATGCACTTTGGGGTGCTCCTGCACCATTCTCCCCCTCTGCATAGACTTTAAGGAATGTGAGGAGATATTAGAGATGGGTGAATACCCTATTTCTTGAACTGAGCTTCATCTACCCATGTAGCCTCAGATTCATGTTTGTTCTTCCACTTGACAAGATGCTCCATTTACACTTTATGCCTTGTAGACTTCTTGACCCTTGACTCCAAGATCCTTTCTGCCTGAAGCTTGTCTTGAATAGGTAAAGGTATGTTGCTTACATCCTTGAAGATCTCCCTACTAGTCTGATCCATATCATTGACTGATCCCTTGTACTTGAACAAATTAGCTACATTGAAGACTGGTGAAATTCCTAAATTTGTAGGTAACTCCACCTTGTTTGCATTCTTCCCATACTTGGACAATATCTTGCATGGTCTCACTCTTTTCATATAAAATTTAGTTTATGTACCCTTCTTCAACCTAGATTTGTTAAGGTGGACCATGACATAATCTCCTACTACAAATTGCAAATCCTTTCTTGACATATCTACCTTGTCTTTCAACTTTTGTGTATCCTCGATCACTATCCTCTTTACCTACTCCTGAATCTCTTTCATGGTTTGAGTGAAGTCCTCTGCATGTCCACTCCTATGATCCATAGCTCCTAGATCCCTGAGCTCACATATACCTCTTGGGTGCATTCCATACACAATTTCAAAAGGACTCTTCCATGTGGTCTAGTTCACACTATCATTATAAGAATACTCAATCTATGAGATAACCATATCCCAAGTCTGTCCATATTCTTTAGTTAGGCACCTTAGAAGGTTACCTAGCACCCTTTTAACTAGCTCTATTTGACCATCGGTCTGAGGATGGTAAGTTGATCCAAAAGATGGGTTGGTACCTAATCTGCTCCATAGAGTCTTCCAAAAGTAACTCATGAACTTCACATCCCTGTCTATAACAATTCTTAAAGGAAATCCATGGTTCCTTACAATTTCCTTAAAGAAAAGGTGAGATATATAGCTAGCATCATGAGTGGTTTTACAAGGAATAAAGTGACTCATCTTGCTGAATCTGTCTACCACCACATACACACTATCAAATCCAGTCTTGGTCTTAGGGATTCCTACCAAAAAATCCATGCTAACACACTCCCATGGTCCATTAGGAATGGGTAAGGGTTGATATAAACCAGCATTACTAGCTCCTCCCTTAGCTTTCATACACACAACACATTGCTCCACATACCTCCTAACATCTCTTGACAACTTAGGCCAATAGTAGAACCTTTGCACTAGTTCTAATGTCTTGTTGATGCCAAAATTTCCACTAAGACTACCATTATGCTTTTCCTGAATGAGGTTTTCTCCCATTGACCCCTTTGGAACACATAACTAATTCCCTTTAAAAAACAATCCACTTTGTAAATTATACTCTGAGTATTGGTTGTGAAAATGATTCTCAAAGTCAGAACATACCTTGTAGGCCTCTGAGAAATCTTCATCCTCCCCATAGAGATCCTTGAAGCTCTCTATTCCAATACTCTTGATCTATATCTCCTACACTGTCAGCAATCTTCTACTCAATGCATCTGCTACCTTGTTCAATTGTCTATTCTTGTGCTTGATGGTGAAGGTAAAATCTTGGATGTACTCCATCCATTTCAAGTGTCTATTGCTCAAATTATCTTGGGTGTTGATATAACTAAGTGCCTGATTGTCAGTAAAAAGCACAAACTCCTTGGGTAGAGGGTAATGCCTCCACTTCCTAAGTGCCTAAACCAAAGCATAAAGTTCTAGGTCATAGGTAGAATACTTCTTCCTAGCTTCATTGAGATTTTCACTGAAGAAAGCTATGGGCTTGCCTTCTTAACTAAGCACTCCTCCTACTGCAACTCCACTAGCATCACACTCCACGGTAAAAAAATTGTCAAAGCTTGGTAGTAAGAGAATAGGTTGAGTTGCCACTTCTTGTTTCAGTTTCTTAAAAACTTTCTCAGCTTCTTGAGTCCACACAAACTTAGTTTTCAAACCACCCTTGATTGTATCTAGGACTGGTGCACATATGCCACTAAAGTTTCTTATGAATTTCCTATAAAATTGAGCCAATCCATGGAAACTTCTTACCTCAGTCCCTATGGTTGGTGTAGGCCAATTTAGGATAGATTCCACCTTGCTTGGATCCATTTTCAATGATCCTTGGGACACTACAAAACCCAAATATACAAGCTCTTTTTTGAAAAACTCACACTTCTCTAGGTTGATGGCTAACTTATCCTCTTGCAACCTTCTAAGAACCAACTCCACATGTTTTAGGTGTTCTTTTGTTGTCTTGCTAAAAATGAGTATATCATCCAAATATACCACCATAAATAATCCTGTAAAATCCTTGAGCACTTCACTCATGAGCATCATGAATGTGCTAGGGGCATTAGAGAGGCCAAATGGCATAACTCTCCACTCATAAAACCCATCTATTGTCTTAAATAATGTCTTCCACTCATCGCCATCCTTGATTCTGATATGATGGTATCCACTCTTGAGATCCAACTTGGTGAAGTATTGAGCTCCTCCAAGACAATCCATCAAGTCTTCAATCCTAGGAATAGGGAACCTATACCTGATTGTGATCCTATTTATTGCTCTAGAGTCAGTGCATAATCTCCACTTGCCTCCTTTCTTGGTTGCTAAGACCACTGGTACTGCACATGGGCTAGTTGTAATGGCCCGCCACACAACCCTAGAGGAAGTTGCATTTAACTACTTAAACTAAATAATTTTTTTTTACAAGTATAATTAATAAGCACGTTCACTAACAATGCCAACAACCTCTAAGGTTACGAGACAGAGGTTATATAGAACCTCAACAAAAAAAACATGATTTAACCCATGTCAATTAATTACAAGATAAATTAAGCACATACATTCCAATGAAATGATTTACAACAAGCATAGAGATAAATTTCCATTTCATTAATCACAATTAAATATTACAATTACATCTCTTATTCCCCGAATGAGGTAAGTCTAATAGATACAATTACAACATCCACCTCAATAACAACTGAGGGGTAAAATAATACAAGCTCAACTGAAATGAAATACAGTAAGAACTGATACTAAAACCAATGAGCTCTCCAACTAGAAGTCTCGTCCACATGAAAATGAAGAAAGAACCCAATGGATTTAGGTGCACACCACCCAACCAAGTGGAACCCAAAGGCCCACCCCCCATGCTAGGAGATAGTAACCAGGAATCCTAGTCAAGACCATCTACCTCTAGACACAAGCTAACAAAAACTGAACCAACCTGAATTAAAAAAACATAAGAACCTCACAAGATCCACACAAGTACAACACAAGTGAACATAAGAATAACTCTACATGGACATAATGCTTCCAGAGACAAAGCAGAATAGGTATGTTACAAGAACCATACTACATAATCAAACACCAACCATGGTCACATCAGATATGTTATGGAAACCATACTACAATAAACAAGTACCATCTATGGTCACACAAAGTGTCATCAAACATCACATCAGGAGTTACCCAGTAGATCGTAAGGAAGGTGACCCAAACCGATCATCAGACCTCATACTACTAATGCAAAACCAAAAGCTAACTATTGTCCTAGACAGAGTGTCATCGCATAGCTCATCATGAGTTACCCAGTGGATCATAAGGAAGGTAACCCAAACTGACACTTTGCCCTCACACTTACTAATGCGAAGCCAAATACCTTTCGTATAGACAAGATAGATGACCTTGCCATCCCATGGTATTCTCACACATCCCAAGTCTAAACAAGCCCTTGCACCTATGAGTGAGGCATACTTATTTTGATTAGTGAGAAGTTAGTCCTAATCATCTAAGTGTTGCATTTAATTATCACTTGATTAAACCACTTCCAAAGGTTACCCATTCTTACCTCTTCCAGGCTCTGGCCCCTACGAAAGCCACTCTTCTACTTGACAACACACACACACCAACCAAACACAATGGTACCAAGCTGCAACAAACAAGAAACACGTCCACTCCTTTCTCAGGAGGTGACAAAGATAAAACCATCTCCAAACACTGGAGGTAACAACAATAACAAGAATGCTCCTAACCGCTCCTGACAAGGAGATACACATTACAAAACTCCATTCCTTTCTCAGGAGGTGACACAAACTGAAATGCTCTCCAACTCTAGAGGCAATAGACCACATACAAGGTCACTCGTTACAAGGAGACATGGATCCCATAGTCTGCTCCTAAGCCAAGGAGGTACAAACATCCCCAATCGCAAAAATCAGGTACTACCAAAGACACAACTCCATGCACTACCAAGAGAAATCACAACAGGTTGACATCACAAACGACAACCACAGAACTGAAACTCACATCTGGAAGGCTCATTAAATAATAGGCACTTACTTCTATTTCCAAACAAAGCATGAAGGAACATGTTCACTGAATCCAACTGAAGGAAACTACCTTTGGATATTCTAAATCCATTCCTCATTAAAGTTTAGTAATCTATTGCATCCATAAAATTGATTTAACATTCATCTTTTTAGATAAGGGAGAAATTAATGCTAATATTTAATTCCCTAATTGCTCATAATAAAATAATCATTTTCAACTATAATAGAATACATCTCGTTTTAAATAAATAACCGATTGCCCTTGCAAATTAAGTCACTATAAAATAAATCAGATTAATTTCGTTATTTAACATGTTAATCTCAAGTCAACATTTGTCCTATTCAAACCTATTGTTTAAAATGAAACAATAATGGACTATAACCTAATGTTTCAATTTCACAATTATATTTAAATTAAATCAAAAAGTGGCCCTTTGGCATCACAATTTAAATTCCACAATTAAATTTAAATTAAGCATTCTCTAAATTAAAAATTTATTTAACTTCTCAATTAAACTTAATCATGCTTTTGAATAACATTATTTTAATACTCCTTAAAAAAAAGAAAATATATTTATACATATATTATAATATTATATAATATAATGTTAGATATTAATATAGATATAATTTTATCCATAACATATATATATTAATACTTTAATATTATAATATATAATAATAATATTTTAATAAATATATATTTTATTAACTAAATATCTTATTTTATTTTTCTTTTTTAAAAACTAGGTCAACCGCGTGGAACCACATGTTGTTTTAGGGCTGGGAAGCCACGCCTTTCTTTCCCTGGCTGCGGTTTATACCGGCTGCGATTTTCGTTCACTGTGGGTGCCAGTGGTTTGGGTGTGGAGGCGGTCGAAACCAGGCGGGCGGAGGGTTTTCATGGCAGCGACGGCAAGTTTTACCCACAGTGGGGGCGACATTATAGGAGGTGACAGAAGTGGAGAGGGTAGCAAGGCCAACCCTGACCATGTGCGTAGGGCATAGGCGGCACTGGCAGTGCCGACCACCCTCCGTGGTGACACAGCCTGCACAGCCCGCGTGGGCCACAGAAGAGGGAAGGCATCGGGGGAGGTGGGGATGCGGCTCCCTCCACCCACCTCCATGGGAGGTGCGGTGGGGGTTGAGCCCCCCCAGCCCCCCAAAAACTTAATTTTTTATTTTAATTTAATGTTTTTATTTATACAGACCTGCAAATTTTTACAAAAATCTGAAATCAAACTTTTAAACATGGGATTTATTTCAAAATTTTAAACAGCATACCCCCCTTCCTAAAGATTTTTTTTTTTCTTCTTTTTTAAAAGGAATATATGTAAATATATAAAGGGATTCAAACATCCCAAAACAAAATGAAGAAATATTTCTTTTCCCAGCCAAGAACACCATTTTATTTTCTTGAAGCAATGCATTTCAAACAGAAATTTTGTAAACAATAAATCTAAATCTTAACATGAACTTAGTTTTGCAAAAATTTGGAGAAGATCTAGATGGTGCCTCATTCCAACCTTGCTTCCCAATCTAGTTCCTCAAAAAATTCACAACTTCAACCAAAACCCACAAAATTGAAATATATTTCCTCCCTCAATTTGCAACTTTTTCTCCAAACTCCAAGATCCAAAAATTGAAACAAGAAATTCAATAATAATGAAATTCCCCAAAAATATCTCATTCAACAATTGTAATAAATTTCAGAAAACAGAAATGCAAAATATCTTAATTTTTTCAATTTTGAATTCAAACTTTCAAATTGACTTTTAAATTCATTTTCTTCAATTTTCAACAAATATTCAAATAATCTCCAAAATGAATTTGCTTAATTTCAAATTTCAGAATTGACTTTCAAATCAATTTTCAATTTCAACAATTAACATGACAACTCAACATACATAAATTAAATCCTTTCAACATCAGAAATTTAATTAATCAATAAATAGATTTAATCAATGATTAAATTATTTATTAATTAAATTAAATTAATCATAAAATAAATTACATTTCAACATAATTTCTAGATCAAATTATTCAACAACTAAAATGCACTAAACCATTTAATTACCCCTTTTCTAACTTGCAAATTAAATACGAAGAGAGGGCAGAAAAACCAAAGCAACACAACCTGACAAACAACTGACGACAAACAAGGACTAGGGTGATGACCTGGCATGGAAACCTAGCTACTATCTCCCAATTGAATACCATTGGGTATTGAACATGTTCTCACCTATGAAACCAGGTGGAGTCGATGTCCTATACCTGTCAACTTGCAAATCAAGTAACCACAACATATAATATATCCAGCATAAAATACACACCGTGAAAAGGAAATCATGGGATCATAAGGCACTCACAAGCGAGTGATGTGATACCATCCTCTTCACCAATACACTACAAATAACTGACAATTCTAACATGCTAGTATAATCCCAAGCATAATCATCATTAATTCAAACACCCGTAATGTTAATCCAAAACATGCCATAAGATAACATCATATTAAAATACCATAACATCCAAATACTACAATAACGTCGCTTTGTAGATAGTGATCAAATAAAAGTTGAGTACCATAGTCAAGGTACAAATAGAAAGTACAACATAACAGAACAAAACACTATTCAACCAAAATGCAAAACGGAGGGGTATTACACTGATGCTCTTCCTAATCAATCATTGATCCAATAACTCTTGCACTTGTCTAGCTACCTCTAGATTTTGATCCGGTGTAAGCTTATAAGATGCTTTGTTAGGCAATGAAGCTCCAGGTATGAAGTCAATTTGATGAGTAATGGTCATTTTAGGAGGTAAAGTTGCAGGTGCACCATCACTCACTATGTCTTTATACTTCTCAAGCAACTTCTGGACTACTCCGGGTATGACTATTTTCTCAGTCTTGTCTTCCTCTTTGGACTGCAACATGATTGCATAACCTTCACCCCCTTGATGTAGGTTGTTAAGGAAATCCTTGCCACTACTTAATAGGACACTTGGTGTCTCTGACTATCCTTCTTCTTCTTCTGAAAGTGACTGCAACTTAAAGGTCTTCTCATCCTTTTTAAAAGAGATAGTATTCTCGTTCCCATAATACATGGCACTCTTGTCATACTGCCACGGTCTACCCAATAGTAGATGGCATGCATCCATGGGTAATACATCACAAATTATCTTATCCTTGTACCCTCTAATGGAAAACTCCACCATTACTTGCTCATTAACAAGAACACTCTGCCCTTTGTTTAACCATGTTACTTTGTAGGGGTTAGTGTGGGGTACCTTCTCCAATTTTAACTTCTTTACAACCTCTTTTGAGATGATGTTATCTGTGGAACCTGAATCTACAATGACCTTACTTACTTTTCAAAGTAGCTTGCATCTCACTCTAAATAGAGCTCTTCTTTGTTTTGGTTCTTCCTTGACCGGTTGTCTGATCAAAAATCTCCTAAACATTAGATTCTCCCCCATTTCAGATTCTATGTGACTGATCTCTGGTGATTTAGTACTCATGGTGTCCTCTTGAGCATATGCCACCCTCTTCTCAGCATTTGATGAAGATGCTTTCTCTGGGTACCTATAAGCTAGATGTCCTACTTGACCACAATGGTAACATTTCATAGTAGCAAAATATGAATTGCTCCTGCCTGCTCCTCTTCCTCTATTTGATCCTCCTTGAGAACCTCTACCTCTTCCATAACCTCTTCTAGAAGGTGTTTCACTCCCATGCTCAGTGATTTTAGACTCTCCTTGGTTTCTTTGCTCAACTCCTATACCTTGGTAGCCACCTCTATGTCCTCTTTGATCCCTTTGATCTCTACCTTTTCCTCTACTCTTAGAAGCCTGGTCATGTTTCCTCTTGCTTCTTTCCTCAATCTTAATAGCTAATTTATAGTATTGGTCTATTGTCTTAGGACTTAGAAGAGTCATCTCCTCTTGGATGTTCCACTTCAAGCCGTTAAGATACCTATCCACCTTGAGACTTTCATCTTATAAAACATTGGACCTCATACAAAGTTTTTGAAACTCCTCAGTGTAAGTGTTCACATCTTGGTCTCTTTGCCTCAAGCTTTATCTCTTCTTATGTAACTAAATATCATAATCATTTGGTATGTATGCTTCTCTCACCTTTGCCACCATACCTTTCCAAGTTGTAATAGGCTTCTTGCCTTCCTTTTCCATCTCTATCTGAATGAATTTCCACCATGTCAAGGAAGATCCTCTCAATCTAGACTTGGCCACCTTCACCTTTTGTGCTTCAATGACTCCATCAAATTCAAAATGGTTCTCCATGCCTTCTATCCAATCCAGGACTGGGTTAGCCTCCAATTTGCCACTAAACAGTGGTATACCTTCAAGTGCTTTCCCACTCAAAGCTTTCAATGCCTTCAAGAAAGGCTGCTCTGGTCAGGTTTAGGGGTCTTGTCTTCCTCTACAACCTCTTCACTCTTTGGTACCCTGCCTTCCAATCTATCGCTCACCTCATCAACCTTAATTTTCACATTTCAATGCTTGCTCTATTGAGCTAGTCTTTCTCTCAACCTCCTATTATCGTCCTCCTAATATTCAACCTTCTTTACCAACTCATTTTTTGTCACCATGGTTGTGGAACCACTGGATTCAAGGTTTGACATACAAGATTCTATCCCAAATCTTTAACTTGCTCTGATACCAATCTAATAGGGTAGGGTTGGATGGAACAATCACTGTTTCATCCTCTGGATATTTGCTAGCAAGATCTCCTTGGTATCTTAACCACCTTAACCTATATGACCTAACTCATGTTTAGGTACCCCTGGTTCTACTGGCCAACCCCACTATCATCTCAATTCCACTCTACCAAGTCTTCCTTGGTGCAATGCTTCTACTCTTCTTTAGCCCTTAATCTTCCCTAAAGACTAATATCCTCCAATAACTAAAGTTTAACTTTGCAGGTTTGTAGAGATGTTTCCAAAGGTTTCAAACCATCTCCCTAGGGTTCTTTTCAATCCACCATACTCCATTTACAATTCGCTACCACCAAACCCTCAGTTAGGGTTTATTAGGCTACTAGCCCAAGAGCCCAATTAGGTCTATATCTCCAAGCAAACACACTAATACTCCAAGGTTACCAAAGAAAACTGTATTTACTCTTGGAGTTCTTGTTCTTCATGTTTTTCACTTGAAGAATATAGTGGTCCTAGCCTCCAACTGCCCATACAATTCCTCAAACTGGAACTGATCAAGAACTTAGGTCATTTTGGGTCTTTTCCCTATCTTTTTGCAGATAGTCAAAGGTTTCCTCTCATCAAATAGGTCGATGGGGCTTCATCCTTCTTGGTAAGCCCCGGAAAGGTATTCATTTGCCCTCTCCACACCGTGAATTTCCAGGAGATAGTCACCCCTGCCAGTTAAGTGCCTTTCACTTCCTGTCTTTCCTAGCCGGGCAATATCAAGCTCACCTAGGACAAGACTTTTTCCATGCTTCCCTAACTCCTAACCACTCCTAATCCTAATATATATACAGACATGGAGCCTAATCACATTCCCCAAGGCCCGTACACAAGGTACAGTGGGATTGCAACTAGAACTCCATACTTTACAGACTAACTATCAAGTCAACAACCTAAAAGAAACAATTTAACTAAACAAACAACGCCTGCAAATTGATAACACAACCTAAATTCTACCACACAAACTTAGAACACAGTTTACACTACAAACTACAACATATTACGAAGCCATGATTGCTCCTGATCACACAAATTCAAAGCAAACACAAAAGATTAGATAATTCTTCTCACTGTCCACACTAGTATTCATGAACTTTCCACATTACAAAGCTTCCAACCTTGCTCTCAAGTCGAAGCACACCATAAATAGTATCTATAATTTAGTTAATCTCAAGCCTAGCTATTCCATGGCCGCTTGAGGCTTTCCATAGGCCTTATTTTCAAAATTTTAAAGAAAACTATCACCTAGGAGGGTCTACAAGGTCCTAAGTCATCCTTGTAGCCAAAACCCAATCTAAAAAATGGTCAACATGACCCTCACTAACTTAATGCAAATTCTCAAAGGCCTATAAGGCACAAATACAACAAATAGAAGGAGTTTTCTACATTTGATCTAAAACAAATTGTTAACTCTTGACCTTCTAGTTAACTCTCCTAGATGCACTCTGGGGTGCTCCTGCACCAATCGACCACTTTGTTTTGTGTTTGATCTGTTGTACATTTCAATTTTTTGTATCATCGTTGTGCCTTGTCTGTATTCTTGCATTTTGGTGCTTATTTATAATATATAAGTATATAATATATTATTTATAATTATTAATAATATATAAGTATATACTATATTATTTATAATTATTAATAATATATATGATTTATAATTTAAATAATATCTATTATATGGAAATAATTTATATTATACAGATTAAAAAGTATATAATTATTATATATTATATAATTAATATTATAAGTATATATTTAGAGGAAAAACATGATTTTATGATTTAATTTCGAAGGGAACCTAACAAAACATGTTGTTCTCATTTGCCTCTCTTTTTCAAATTGGATTCATTTTCGAGATTTATAACCAATTCATGTAAATATGAGAGAGGTAACATTATAAATAAGGAGTCATAAGGGAAGTAAAAAAGTAAACTATTAGAAAAATGACAATAAAATAAAATAAAATACAACTATATAATTAATAATAATTATATATTATTATTATAATATAGAATTTGTAATTATATAATTTTTATATTATAATAATAAGTATATTATATATTATAATATATAAAGTATATAATTTCTCAGATTTATATTAATATTATAAATTATAAAATAAAACTATTAAAAAAAGGACCAAAAAAATAAAATACAATTGATTCATGGAAGGGGGTTCGACCGAACCCTCCTGACAAATAATTTTTTATTGTATTTTGAAGAGGTTCAATCGAACTTGGGTTCAATTGAACCCCTATTCGACTGAACATATTTTCTAGGTTCAGTTGAACCATAGTGTGACTGAACCACCCTTTTTCCCCTTCCTGCTTCTAGGCACCAAAAATATCCAGAATTTTGAAC